>CABFVX010001909.1:67266-136402 GCA_902151425.1 Timema shepardi | reverse complement strand
AAATAGTATGAGAAAACTTAAGTTTACGTTATTTTAAATGTAATATATAACAGGTAATTAAAGATCTTTACATTTATAACAAAACACTGATCTTTTACAAGTGTTGGCAACACAAAACCTAAACATATGATTTTCGAACTGTCATCCTATTGTGAACGGAATATACCTCTGCCAGAACCGCCCCTGCAAATTCGAAGTTAGGCTCCTCCAAATCATTGTTTATGGTGAGACCATGGTCATCCAGATGGGAGCCTAAGTGGGCATGAGGAAGAATAAGTTCATCTAGCTCTCAACTTAGTAGCGCCATTCTGTGCTCAACTAGGTTAAACGTACTTCGTCCTGGAGCATTTGAAGCACTGAATAGTCCATCCAAATCCTACTTTTTAAAGTGCAGTACTTCAAAAGATATCACCTTCAGGTATCTTGGATTCTCATTCAGCCCTCCATTGACTGTGCCAATTATAACAGGTTATAATGAACCATCCTCTGTCCTCACTATTAACTGATACTCACTGAAACCAAACAACATTTAAATTCTTGAGTGTGTGTATTGGCAGAAGATGAACTGCGCTTTCCACTTCTGATCGTGATGAATGTTGGCCCGAATTAACTTAGAGTATAAGGATTTCCATATGTCATTGGGTCAATTGCCACACCGGCGTACATGGATGGTATGTATGAGCTTATGATGTTCTGCAATCACCCAGTCGTGGTCAGACAAAGAAACACTATATTCCATATACACAAGTATTGGCGCTTGCTTGTTTGCCTCTGTGAGGCCAATAAGAATATGAGTCTTGTCTTGACTTTTTATTTGTAAACAGTTATCTTTGTTCTCTTATTTTTAATTTGCTTCTCTATACTGAAACCTGTTTTGTAACTCATTGTGATAAGCTAATCACTTATTTTAAAGACAATTAAAACAAACCAATTATTATGTGTATGGTACTATAACAAATCTGTGGGCCTACACCCATTTGTATATTAAAAAGCTTACATAATGTACTATTCCTACAACATTATCTCACAGTAACTTGTAAAATTGTAGCCTATATTATTAGTAATCGTTTCAAGCATAAGTTTCTGTTTGGAAAGTTATGTTTAAGAAATAGTTTCCTAATTTAAGAACTATTTACGAAATAATTTTAAGCCCTACAAAATGTTTTTAAACTTAAAAATTTCACATTAGATATTGGGAATGTCACACAACTTTAGACTTTTTTAAAACATTTCTTTGTCATATTAACCTAAAAAAAACTGGCACTTTTTTACTATTATACACTATACCAACTTAACAAAACCTAACCTTCCATGGAGCAACAACATTTTGTCTTAAAATATTTTGCCTTCCAATACCGGATACATCTCATTCTTATTTCTTAATTCACCAACACATAAACCATACTTAATAGTTTATCTGAACTATATTACCATTTCCAAATTAATAGAACTTTTTATTTTTGACATATGTAAGGTGAAATTTTTTTAAGATTTTGCTATTTTGGGATAGCTTATAATAATAATAAATAAATTAGCATGTGCTAAAATATAATCATATACACATATTTCTTGAGGTTCCCATTTGTGATCGATATGTGTAACAGTTAACTTCTTTTATTCCATTAATATATGTTCAAATTCTTTTTAAATATATAATAAGGCAATAATTAGGGTATAAATTTCAGACCATAATAATTGTCTTAAAATTCTGATTAATAATATCTTTATCTGCTTCGGTGAGGTGCATTGTCTAAGGCAGCGTTTTCAAATTGTGTCTCATAGAACCCAAGGGCTTTGCCATAGCTATCTCAGCCTCTGTGATGTAATTTTAGAAAATTTATTATTTATTTTTGATAATATAAAAAATATATATATATATTTTTTGCTAAAGACACAGCCAGGGTATGTTCTCCTTTTGTTTAACTTTTCTTATTGAATGTTCATTATATATATAGCATAACATAGCACTGCATCTTACTACCTGTTCGGGTTATATGTTTTTATAATACTAATATTAAAATTGTTATGAGGGCGCCAATTTTTTTTTCTCTCTTGGTCTAAAAGGTTTGGGAACCCCAGATCCAAGGCATCACACTCGCATTAGACGGAAATGCTGATGACAGGGAGTTCAAAGTTTGAATCCCGGTCGGAGGTGTTTTTTTCTGAATAGTTTCCCCACTCTCCTTCCAAGTGAATGTGGTTACATTTACTCTAAATTCAACCTCTCTTGTCCTTAAGCATATAATTTAAACTGATAGTAAGATGCACAGTGCTAATATAACTAAAACATTACTGACAAATGCGTCTAAAATAGTTTTTGAGATATAAGTTAATGTTGATGAACATTTACGCAAGTTCTCAAATCGAGGGAATGTTGACCAATATAAATAAATATACAGCAACTTTATATCATATTAAAATTCACAATATCAAACTTTTTATCTTTATTTCCACAGTAAAGCCACTGAATATGGATCTTGATAAATCATCATTTTTAATATATACTAATTAAACAAAGGAAAAATGGTTCCAAACTGCTGTATTAAATTAAATTAAATTAACTATTGAATTAATGTAACACAGTGGTTTGGTTTCATTTTTCTTTTGTTTACATACCAACAACGTTTTCTTTCCTCCATTTATCTTCCACCATTTTGTTTCGTTCCTTTTTTTCTGTACATTTTCCTTCTTTATCTTATTTTTTGTCCATTATTCTCCTATTTTAATCTATTGATGCTGGCCCATCTCAATAGCCACTTGGCATTTTTACAAACATGTCTTAATCTCGTCCTAACACCATACATTTGCCCATACCTAGAATGCCTCCACAGACCAGACCCTACATTGTACAAGTAGGTAACCCCACTTTAATCTTGACATCCCAAGTAAAATATTAATATTACCAGTTGGCCTACCACCATTCTCAACAACTTATTTCATTTTATAAAATCATGTCTTTCGTCTCCCAGACTCATTCCTATAGTTGACATAATAATAAGTTATTCAGTGAAGAAAATGAACAATATGACCCAGAATCAACTTAAGAAACTTTCTGCACTTTGTCCCCACACCCCACTCATCAAGCAACCACCACATAGGAGACAAACCCTCCCTCGCCTCACTTTTTTGGCTCACCCAATTCACAAAAAGGAAAGACCTCCACCATTGTCACTTGCTGTGGGCCTCCCACCAAACTTATTTCTGCACTGGTCAACTCTAATCGTCAACCCTTGGTTCAACAACTTCCCTCACACATAAAGGACACAGACCACTTTATAAAATTGCTTACAAGACATTAAAAACAAAAACCTCATGGATGCATACTTGGTTATCATAGATGTCAATTCGCTTTACACTAACATACCCCACACCCAAAGACTTTCCGCCATGGAACATTTTCAGGACAAACGCCCACTCAATCCTAAGCTATCTAACACCTTTTTAGTAGAATCTGCTCGCTTCATACTTGAAAAGAATAAGTTCCGTTTCCTGGACAAACACTACCGGTACCTTAAAATATGGGTATACATAAGGCCCCCCTCTTATGCCAACCTCTTCATGTGCAAATTTAAGATTAACTTTTTTTTAATACAAACCCTTGCAATATCTTTGCTGGATGATATTTATTGACATTTTGATTTGAACAGAATCTGAAACTAATTTATTAAATTTCCTGAACAGGTTAAATAACCTCAGATTCACCTGAAACTCTTCACAACCACATGCCATATTTATGTAAAACACTCTCGTCTTAGCTACCAGTACAAATATATGTTCTGAGAAACAAGACCTTAACTAGCAATTTTAACAACTCTTCAAGGTTTGCACAGCCCGAGGATATTGTCAACAGTTAATAAACAGAGCCCTATCTGATCAAGAGCCTATCAAGAAACAATCTTCCAATAAAATATTGCTCACCACCCATGAAGGCTTAGACAATTTCAGATTCATCCTAAACCCAGGCTACAATATCCTAACCTCATCATCTCTCACACAAAATATTTTCAACAGTGCTCAAAGAATCACATTCAAACACCTAATCTCTGCAACATTCTGGCTCACCCTAAATTGCCAGATTCATCCATAAACAACAAACATCAGGCCGAAGGTTCTTACCCTTGCAACTAACCTAGATGCAGTACTGGCAAAATTCACCAACTTTCCACCTCATTCAACAGCAGACTCAAACAAATGGAATACCCCATGAAAGACTACTGTGAATGCTCCACAGAAAATCTTGTATGCCAGTTATAATGCAACTACTGCATTGCTGAATACATTGGCCTCACTACAGGAACACTCAGACAATTAATGAATGGTCATCATTTTCACACAAACCGCAATGACCCTGACCAACCAGTAGAAGCATCTAACAAGAGAAAAGATACAAGTTTGACAGTTAACTATAGAATTCAAGCCTAGATTTGTTTTTTTAAAATCAAGAAACAAGAAACAATAGAAACTATGTGACCATGCTCAACCTAAAGCCATCCTGCCTTATTCCAGTTGGTGTTTGACTCTCTGACTCTTCTGCTGAAGAGGGAAACTGCTGCACGCTGAAAATGATATAATTATGTGTTTTGTTGTGTTTTAATTGTGAACTTTAAGGCCTACAGTTTTCTGGTGAGCGCGTAGGCCTTGCCCTACTATACTATTTTAGGGGTTGATAGTATTCTCTTTTAGTCCACACCATCACAAGAACTTAATATTCAATTTCTTAATAATTACTAGACACAAGTCACACAACTATCACATACGACTTCACACAGTCACATTTAAAGTTCCAATGCTGCATCATTAAGTATTTTTCCCTGTAATTATTTCTAAGAAAAACACTAGCTTGTGCATTCCAATTTAGATAAGAAATAACCTTTTAAACAGTTACGAAAGTTACTAAAACAATAATTTTATAATATTTATGCATAAAGTCATGTGATCTGCAGCTGTCACTATGATTGACAATATCATTATCTTTAAAATAATATTAATAATAAATTATATTGTTATAATGTATATTCTTTTTAACTAGCCTACTAACAGTATCCTACTATAAAGTCTAATTTTCCTAGGAAGATCCAGCTCTCGGCTAGAAAAATCTTAGAGACTTACATTCACATAATAATATGCCAATTCATTTGATTTGCAGTTGTCACTTTTAATACATTTTATTAACACACCTCGTAAATCCAAACTAATTGGGACCTTAACTTGTTTGGAATAGGGAAAATTTTGTTTGCAGGGATAGAGATTGTCCTCATTCCCATGCTTTCATAATATTTACTTTAATTTAACTGATATATAGCAAATAATACATACTGTAATTTCACATTTATTATATATCTTTTTACAGTATTGGTAGGTACTATAATTATTTTTTACTAAAGAATAACACATTGTGTCAACAACTTGTAGATATTAAACATATTTTGCTATAACTCTTTCTCACGATTGACTCTTTGTGTAACTTTGAGTATTTTTTTAAATCAATAACATATATTTAACTTGACTCCCCCCCCCCATTTTCCAATATTGTTTTTATTATTATCCAACATTTATGACTATTGGGGTTGTGCTGTTCCTATAAAATAACACTAACATAGTAAAATGTTATCGATGTTGACTACAACAAATATTTGTTTGTATTTTCCAAAATATCCTTCTTATGAAAATTGGACAAGCTTCCTATTACAGATTCGCTTACAGAAACTTACTGTTTGGGAATAAGCTAGTGTTGAGAAAAGATCTAATATTGTATTTTGTAACTAAACAATGAATAAAATTTAATGCCTTAATTTTAATTTATACACAAGAACCATAAACTGTTTCTAAACATATTGGTGCCTAGAGGATATTGGTTCTGGTTCCACTTTGACTCCCAGCTAATTACATTGCTAAATTTATAACTGAGGCATATATTTGGTGAGACAGAGTGAATGATGATAATAAATACAGTGCTATAATATTTTGAAATTGATCAATTTTATTCCACTTTTTAGTGCAATTATTTCATGGGATTCTAAAAGCTAGAACCTTTCACCTATAGTCAACC
Organism: Timema shepardi; assembly: GCA_902151425.1. NCBI lineage: Eukaryota > Metazoa > Arthropoda > Insecta > Phasmatodea > Timematidae > Timema > Timema shepardi. The sequence goes on along the minus strand of CABFVX010001909.1, from coordinate 130,353 downwards.
CCCTTTGTTTAAACAGATTTGGTTTGTGAAAGTCATTTTTCACACTGATTTTAAAACTAATTTTTTTAATATTTTTAAGTTTTGGGTTTGTATTTCAACTATTATCTTATGCTTGCTTTATTCAACATAGTAAGGTGTCAGACTTCTGTGCTGGCGGCCGGGGTTCAATCCTCGGTCCCGCCACAGATTTATCTGATTACTAAACCCTTCCTTCACCTCTGACAAGACATCTTGTGAATGTGGGGAATGCCAGGCCTCCACCGGGGTTCAGATTCCATCGTTAAACTGTAGGTCCTTCATTTCATCTCACAATCACCCTACCATTACACATTAGCGTAAGTGCGTATAGCCCGAACGGGTAGTACGACGCGGTGCTAATAATAATAATAATAATTTATTCAACATAAAACCTATTTGTTTGTGTATGAAACAGGTTACAACTCTAGTGAATACCAAAGGTCCTTCTAAAAAGAAAAAAGGCAGATCCAAAAGGGCTCATGTTCTTGTGGCCGCTGTTGAGAAAGCTACAGAGAATTTTATAGAGAGAGGAGAAATGATAGCATATGAAAATCCTGACATCAAACAAGAAATGTTGTCTGCAGTAGAAGAGGTTCGTAAAACAGGTAGGCTAACCAAACAATAATTAAATTCATACTAAACCTATTTTATATGTGCTTAGGGCGAGTGGGATTAGGTGTCAGGCATGGCTTGTTAATTTTGCTAGTGATGGATAGGTCAAGGTGCTAATTCTCATCTGGTGTACTAAGGTGGTTTTTTATAAGCTAGACACATTTACTTTAAATGCTTCCTTTCTCATCCCACTATTGTATTTATATTTGAGGATAGCCTGGCAGGCTAGTAAAACCTGACCTAACAAAAACCGGCAGATATTTTGTTTTATTCAGTAGGGTGCTTAGTCATATATATGCAGCAGAAACACAGATATTGAATGTAAAGGAGACTAGGAGAGTGGAAACCACGGGAATGAAGTTTGTGAGGAGCATGTTAGCTGTTGCGAGGAGAAACGGGATTAGGAATGAAGTTATCTGGGAAAGAATAGGGGTACAAGGAGTACATGAGATCTAGTAGAGGAAGCAAGGCTGGGATGGTATATGCATGCAATAATGATAGAAAAAGAGAATATGCCAAAGCGTCTAATAGATATAATTTTGGAGGGAAAAACCCGCAAGGGAGGCCAATAAAGAGATGGGAGGAGCAGATAACAGCAAGTGTGTGAGAATAGAAGAATAGAAGCAAATAATGCAGAAAGAATTATATAATGAAAGAAGAAGATGGAGGCATTCTACTAAACTGACCTGGCCACAAATTGGAAACAGTAGATGATGATTATGATGACAGCAAAATCTGAGTGATTATGTAACTATTGTATATGTTTATGATGCATGTGTACTTGGTAGGCCTACATAGTTGTATTATGCCAGGGACTGAATATTAGTTTACTGTACGCATTAGTTATAGTTCAATAACTTATCATATTCAAATATTTTATTTGGTTCTCTGATGATCTTGTCATACATATTGGTTCTAAGTGTAAAACAATTATTTCTTATCTTTTGAGATTGTCACCAAAAACATTTTATACACAAATCGGACCATATATATGAAACAGACATGCAAAGTTAATAAGTATGTATTGTTGCTTATCTAAAGAAATAATCTTGTGTTTGTTTAAAAAAATAATAGTTTGGTTTACCTTTTAAAATTCCTAGGCTTACAATTGTTGGTAGATTACACTAAACTATATTAAAAAGGAATTTAGTGCCAACTGTATTTTGTAATCAGGTGAAGCAATGAGCATAGCAGCACGAGAGTTTGCGGATGACCCTTGCTCGTCTCTAAAGAGAGGTAACATGGTCCGCGCAGCTCGCAACCTACTCTCGGCTGTCACCCGACTTCTCATACTCGCCGACATGGTAGATGTGCATCTTTTGCTCAAGTCTCTTCGAGTGGTGAGTCCGCTTGGCGATTCCACATAAAAATAAAATATAAAAATATGTTATTTTGTTTATAAAACAATAAATTCAAAAGCTTGTTTATATAATAAGGTAATATATTTATGATCAACCATCTATATCATTTTATTCCTGATTGACTGAGAAAATTGTTGTAAAATTGCTGATTAGCTTAATTTTCGGGGCTATCATTGGTAATTTCTTTAGTTAATATATTATTAATATTTTCAGCTCTAGCTGAATACATAGTTTAACAGACTTTGGCCCATAAGGTCAAAGTTAATTTTTGCCAGATAGATTTAAAATTTGCATTCAACGACTTTTAATTAAACTTGTGGTCATCAAGGTGGAGGACAATCTGGAGAAGTTGAAGAATGCGTCGAGCCAAGGAGAGTTGCTCGAAAACATCAAGGCTTTTGGACGCAATGCCTCTGAGCTGATGAGTCAGGCGGCCAAGAGGCAGCAGGAGTTAAAAGACCCTCAGCTCAGAGATGACCTGGCGGCCGCCAGAGCCGTGCTCAAGAAACATTCCACCATGCTACTTACTGCTTCCAAAGTATGAAATTGCTTGAAATATCAATTTTTAATTTTATTTCATTTGTCTTTACCCAAGTTTTTAATACAATATCATCCACTTGTCTCTATTATATGTACATTTGTCATCACTTTGCTGTATATGACATGGATGTTATCATTAGTTTCTCTGCCTCTGGTGCAATTTGAATAATTAATTTTAGAATACGAATTTAAATTTTAGTAAACAACTACTCGTTCGGGTTATACGCTTTAGTACTAAGTATGCTAATAGCTTAGGAATTTGGGGGGTTGAATATAGAGGAAGTGAACCCGCATTTGTGTGGAGGGAGAGTGAAAAACCATTTGAGAAACACCCTGCTCTACCTCCCCAACCCCAGTTCATCAAAGAGAGATTCAAATCTCGATCTTCCCTTCCTCGGCAGACTAGCTGAACACAAAACTATCATGTTAACTAACTATGCCACTGAGGCGGATTATAAATAAAATAAGTTTAATATGTTCTCAAGTAAATATAACTGTAGGTATCCAAAGGGATCCCACTTGGCATAAACATATCAAAAGTGTTGCTCTTTAATATATGTGCTTCATTTTGTACATTACTGTCATGTTTACTTAAGGACAAATTGTATTCTTGGCATTCATTTTTGGTATCATCAGAGTTTAATCATATAGACCCTATCAGCCAAATGAGGGTGGGGAGTTTCAATCTGCTTGGGAACATTAACATTTGACCCTAAGAGTTATCACGCTATTTTTGGTACAGAAATAATTGTTTTGCACAAACTTGCTTGACTTACTTTTCTAGTTTCAATGTGGGCTGCTAGTATTTAAAATGAGTATATCTATGATAGTGTTGATCTCTAATTAGGAAATAGTTCCCAGTTACCCTCCTTATTGCTGGATGGTTGGACTATGGGATTTTCCTCACAAAATATGGTGGGTATGTTACAATTTGGAAATGAAATTCCTGCATTTTTATGGAGAGTTTAATTATTGACATTCCAGATATCTTCATTAGAAGTTACATATTAGGTACTCCCACAACGTATTATTTAATAGTATTAGATACCCGTTTCAGTGGCCAAATTGTCTTAGGCGTCACTCTTGTATTCAACTGGCATGTTGATGATGTAGATCATGATTAGAATCCTGTTCGGATCTGCTGAGGATGTTTATTCCTAATGGTTCCTCACTTTCCTTCCAAACAAATGCGGGTAGATTACGTCTAAAATCCTTCTTACCTCATCCCTACCACAGAGTAATAATGATCATAAATGCTTATAACCTGAATGGGTAGTAAGACATGGTGATAATAAAAATAATTAATAATATTAGATAACACTTTCCTAATAGACCAATTATAACATATTCAAGGGAAAACAATCATCTCCATAAAATAATATTTCTATAGAAATTAAAATAAACACACATACAAACTGAACTTTTGAGTAGCTAACAAAATCATTAAAAAAGGCTTATCTATAAAGATTCCTTGTTTAATATTTTGAGGTGTGAACATGTTTATTGATCTAGTATGATGTCTGTAACACCCTGCTGTAATTAGTCATTGTATTATTGTTGGTGATTCTAATTTGTGAGAAATTAAATGATTGAATTGCTTTAAGTAAAAAAAAAAGATTTTGGTATAAACAGTCGATAAATAAAATATTTATTTTTGGTTAAGAATGCTAAAAAATCAACTTTTAGATAATTGATAGGAATAAGAAAAATTCTGGCTAAAATTTGTGTGTGCCAAACAAACCAAAGATATAAGTTTGGAAATATATAATTTAGCTTACCAAAATATTGTTTATTGTACTCTTAGAGTACCTTTTTGTTGTAAGACTGATTGCTGATTATGTATTGGGGTATGACATCTCTTATAATCCATGTTGTACAGTCATTCTGGGGATTATGTCAAACTCCTCATAAAGCTTCTCGACTCCATCAAAGTGCTGATGGCTTTATTTAGTTTTTGAGTTTGAGGAAGATTTAAAGATCGAGCTTTAAATTTGTAAATGGTTGGGTTTCTCTTTAAAAACAACTTCAACCAATCTTTTCCAATGAAACCACTTTCATAATTGAAGTTATTCTCAATTTTATTCTGTTCGCAAAATATAAAAGTTGGGACACTAATTCAAGTAAACTTCACTATTCTTTCTGACAAGTTCTCTTGTTCTTTTGCTAGTCACATTCTTTTTTCCTAAGCTTTTCGTCATATTCTCGGTCTTAAATGGTTTCTCATTGTTCTTCTAGACACTCCATAGCGTTCTGACATTGCGCATTGAGATAGTTGTCCTCTTTGCCATCTTGAAATCGGCTGAGCGTTTAAGGGGCAATAAGGCCCACCAATAAATATACTGCTCCTTATTAGCCGCCACATACTAGGCTAGATTACAACTATTTTCATGTGAAATATGAATTTGAATAAATTAAAATATTCTTTATCATAAAACTTAAAAGTTGAAATAATAGTTGAAATATAAAAATAATGTGAAAAGAGCAAGATTTTTGAAAGAACTTACACACTTGTATGGAATAATCTTATAAAACAGAGAGAGACAACTTCCTCATCTCAGCCAAACTGAAAATATGGCGTTGCTAGACAACATCATACCACTGAGTTGCCATTATATTGTGTCTTCTGTGTGTGTGTGTTTGTTTGTGAAAATCAAATACAGCCAACCAACCATAAATGTGATTTTTTTCCCCTTTTAAACGAGCCTTAATTGCCTTAGGTACCTTATTATTAATCAACACTATATAGCCTATTTGGCCTTTAAAAAGTAAAAATAGTAAATTTAGTGAACATATTTAATTTTGTTTTAGTTCTGCGTTATTCATTCCAAAAATGCTACAATTATCTTTAAATTTGTTCTGGTACCCATCATAATGTGCTAAGTAAAGGTTAGTAAAAACACATCTTGCAAAGTTCTTTAAGGTGGGGGTGTAGGGACACAAGAAAAAGTAAGTATTTTTGCTATTGTTATAGCAAAACTTTTTTTGGCCAAACTAAATCAAATATTGCTCCTTTTGAAACTTAGTTTAATTTTCTTCACATGGTAACCTCAACAGTTGAATATGTCATTAGTATATTAGTGTTTGATGAGAAACTTTTTAAATGAAGAAAAAAGGTTATTATTAAATCAACAACTGTTTTGGTCACCACATGAAGAAATGTATGTTTTTACTAGAACAATATTTTATTAATTTCGACCAAAAAAAGTTTTTATATAAAACCTGCAAAAACACTGCACTTTTTTCACATTCCCTACACTCTCACCTTAAAACTAGAGTTTGGTCGAATCCGCTATTTTACAAATCTGAACCTCCAATTTACATTTGAATCCTGAATCTTGGAAAAAAATTGAACCTAAGATAATATAGAAATATAATAGAATAGTAGAAAATACAAATAGTAACTAAATGTTAACATTGTCTTATAATTAGAAACATGCAAAATGTGAGATTATTTTTAGAGGGAAATTGGTGTTATTTATCTCAAAAAGTGATATTTTATGCTGAAAGCGTTATTATTTACTTAAATATGAGTTGAACTAGTATTCATTTAAAAAAACATTGGGATTAAGTCCAGATAATGATAACACACTTCTGAGTACACAACAATCTATACACACCCATTAGTACATACAGTAAATAAATGGCTCCATTATTAATCAACGGTGCTAGTGTATTCTAGACTTGTTCCAAAATGAGTAATTTATTTATTATTTATTTCTCAACACCAAGCTAATTGTAAATTAAACTTTTCCTGCATTGTTAAACATACTAACCCAGAAATGAAAACATTGCTATTGTGGACGAATCATTTTTACTAATTTTTGTTATTTTGTTGGTTAAAACAGTGCTGTGCATCATACAAAAGCTTTGAGTCAACTTTTGTACACAGTAATCAAACTGCCTCCTCACATGTCTTTTGCCAATTCATATGACAAATCCTACTCTTCTTGGCTGTTTCTGACAGTGTGATTACTTATACCTGGAGTTTGTTATTTCTCAAAATTTCAGGTGTTTTCCTCTTTAGGATTTTCTGACTTGATGTGTTTCACGCAGAAATACCTGCGGTCGTATGATACAATAACTTTACACAACTCGCATACAACAATTTACATTTTTCGCTCATATTGTTTATTTAACTATTTATTAACATATTTGGAGATAAATTAAATATAAATATGCACAATACATTTCATGTAATGTCAAACTCGACATCTCAGTATCATTACTATCAATTTTTACAAATAGCAATATAAAAATAATCGGCTTTTAATCTTTTATGTTTACACCAAACATGGCAACCGGTAACAATATATATTTTACAGGTGGTCATATTTGGCAGAATTAAATCTTCTTTAGTATTATTCCCTTCTCCTTATTTGTTAGTGGTTTAGTCTTCTATGATGACATGTTTCTGTGCTATTGTTTAATCTAACCATAAATTTAGAATCAATTATTTCAATATTGATATTTGTAAAACTTGAGTTTGACATTACTAAGCATGAAATGTTTTGTGCGTATATTTGATTTTTCTCGAATATGTTAATAAATATTTAAATACGCAATATGAATGAAAAATGTAAATAACTGTATCCTAGTTTTTTTAATAAATACTAATTTGACTCATATTTACATAAATAATATCGCTTTCAGAACAAAATATCATAGCTTTTTGAGAAAAATAACACCACTTTTCTCCTAAAAATAACCTCACCTATTGCATGTCTCTATCCATTTGTTGTTTTGTTGCTTAACCCAATGCAGAATTTTTACATTTGTGCTTCTCATTTTCTGTCATCTCAATCAAAAGGATTTAAAGCAAACATATTAAGGTGTGGCAGAAGGGAACACAATTATTTTTACAATTTTTATAGTATTACATTTGTTAGGCCAAAATATATCAAATATTTCTCCTGTAGCAACATAGTTTAGTTTTTTGCACATTCTAATATCATCAGATCTTGAATATTTGTCAAGGGTGTCCTGGAATTTTGTCAAAATTATTTAAATAAAGAGAAAAAGTTCTGTCAAAATTCCAGGACACCCTTGACAGATATTCAAGATCTGTTGATATTAGCATGTGTAGAAAACTAAACTCTATATGTTGCTACTGTATAAATACTTGCGCTCCCTTCTGCCGCACCTTAATTAATTTTGCTGGATAGTAATGTAAAGAGCTTAACACAACTAAAACTTAATTTTTTTCGCTTGAGAGATTTAACATTTATTAAATTTAGTTTATGGTGTGAAAACTAAGTATAATAACTATTAATTACTTGCATTAGACTTAAAAGTAACTTTATGCTCATGAATAAGGTGATACAATAAAAAAATATGATAAGTTATCATTTTAATTGACTTTCATAACTTCCTTTGATAGGAAAGTAACTAACTTAAGACTTGCCACAAAGATATAACATTTAATATAAGCCATAAACTTTATCAAAATTTAAGTTATATTGACCCTCTTTTAGTGATCAAATAATTTAAGACATCACTCTCTCGAGCAATAGACTGGACTGCTGATGACTGGGAGATCTGAGTTTGAATCTTAATCTGGTGTACTGAGGCTGCTTTTCCCTAAATAATTTTCCACTCTCACTTTATGCAAATGTGGGTACCTAGACTTACTTTGAATTACCCTTTCATCGTCCTCAGCACATTAGCTTAAAGATTAGTACATGTGCTTATAATCATACGAGCAGTGGCTGTGGTGCTTATATATAAAATATCTGTATTGCTACAGAGTAGTGATAAGGTGTCTGACTTCTGTGCTGGGGGTCCGGGGCTCAATCCTTGGTCCCGGCACAGATTTATCTGATTACCAATCCCTTCCTTCAGCACTGACAAGACGTGTATTAATCACGACTTGTGAATGTGTGGAATGCCAGTCCACCGTGTTTTGGATCCCACGTTAAACTGAAGGTCCTCCATTTTATCTCACAATCACCCTACCTTTACACATTAGCATAAGTGCGTACATCTCGAATGGGTAGTAAGACGCGGTGCTAATAATAATAATTATAATACAAAGTAGTGGACTAATGATGAAGGCACTGCTTTTTATTTCACAGTATTTGCTGCATGCACTGTAAAACAAATCTTGTGAGTCCTGTTCTAGGTGTATGTACGTCATCCAGAATTGGCAGCCGCCAAAGCCAACAGGGACTATGTGTTCAAGCAGGTGTGCGAGGCGGTTAACACCATCTCAGATGTAGCACAAGGAAAAGGCCCTTCAGTACCTCAGCATCCATACGACGGGCCTGGAGAGCTAGCAGCTGCACTTGATGACTTTGATGTACGTAATTCCCTTAATTTTTTTTAAAAAGCCTAGGAGTAAAACTATTAGTCAAGAATGAGAGATATGATCACATAATATCTTTAACTATATACAAAAAAAATTATATGGGAAAAGTCTTTTAACCTTTCTAAAAATAGAAAATAACTAGAACTAAGTAAAGAGAGGGAAAAGAACAACCTAACATTCTGTAAAGTTCTTGTAACTGCCTCTACGTTGTGCGCCAATTGTAATGTTACTATAACGAGCCCCACTGTTTGACGCCAATTGTAACATCTTTGTAGCTCTCCCCTAGTTGGGATGCTCTTTGTAACATCACTAATTAGCTCGTTCCACGTTGTGCACCTATTGCTATCTTACGTAATAGTTACTATCACTCCCCTACATTAGGCTTCACTTTTTGTGATATAAATAAATGTCAGATAAAGTTGATATTAGTTTATTCAATGATAGTTATTGATAACTTTGATAGAAAAATGATAATGTTTTATGAGCGGCGAGCACACATCTGTCCGTGACAATGACTGACATCACAGTGGCTCTGAGATTGCACCATTCGTTTGGTATATCTCAGTCTAATAGAACTTACTAGAATGTTTGAGAACCAGAAACTGCCTCAAATTAAACATCTACATTATTCTGGTTTGTTCGAGAGCAGGAAGTTAATTTTTAATAGACTTTAACATTGTAGTTTTGACTCAACTTTACGTCACACTCTGAAGTTAGTTATTGTAGCTGATGCCTCCTACCTTCTGGGCGTAAACTTAAAAAACAAGAAATAACTAGCAATTTCCTAGTTAGAATCTGGTAACTATCATATCTGAATAATTTAGAAGAAGACTTGTTTTAAGCGCCAAGTAATAAAATATAAAATTCAAATAGAAATAAAATATATATATAATTAAGAGGAGAATATTGTCAATGCTTTCAAATATACTTTAAGGTCAAATCAAGGACATTACAATTCTAAAAGAGGAAACTAAAAAACACAAAATGGAGAAAAAGGGAAATGGTAAAGCATGATAGGAGCGTTTAAAAAGGATCAAATAACACAAAGGAAATGGACATGGATGTCAAAACATATATATATATATTTACATCCATGTCCATTTACTTTATATATATATATATATATATATAATCTCTTTAAGAAAAAACACTTCGCTTTTTGAGGTAATTGTATTTTATTTGTAAGAGGGTACAGTAAATGTGGATAAAAACATATAAAAAGGACAAACACAATATTGCTTTTACAATGAAAATAAGAATACAGTTCACACTTTACATTGTTGCCATTGGACAAAGAGGTAATGGCTGCCTCTCGAAGAAAAATTTTACTATACCTAGTCACTTCTTCACCATCTCTCTTTTCTATTTTCTATATCTATTTTTACTATAGTTTTTTGGTTCAGGGCAGCCAGTATTCTTGGTAGATCATCGAAGATCTCGTTGGGAGGGGGGGTTGTCATATTTGTGGGGTGGCCGGGGGACTTAACGACAGATAGAAATTATAAGGTTACTGATTTACGTTATATTTTAAAGGGAATCCTTGATTCTCCTAATAAGTGGAAGAAGTGACAATTACAAATAAAGTTAATAAAGGAAGTTTTGGGAAGGATGAAACATAAGAGAAATATATAAAATTATAACAAATCACTTTAATAAAATGTAAACCAGAGAAGTAGAATTACCTACGTTTTAAATAGATGGATTTTCAAACAGTCCATTGTTATTTAAGACAACTTTATTCAGTCATCATAGTTGTAGACTTCACGATAGGGAGGAATAGATATAAGCACCTTGATGACAAGGAACTAATAGACAAAAGATAGAACATATGGTTAGTTTACTGACTCTAGACATTAGGAGTCACGCTCATTCTCCTACTAAGGAGCATCTGCCTCGACATGGCAGCAGTCAAAAATGACCTATAGCTAATTTAAGGTTAAGCCACAATACATAAAGACAATCGAGCCAAGCTAATCCTAGTCTTAGACCTGATAGGTCTATACATGAATAATAAATAATTTAAAGTGAATAGTAACAAGGGGTATTTAATCCTAATTTTATAGAGTTACTATAAGAATAGTTACAAAAGCTAGCTAGCTTGAGATAACTCTACTGAGATTTAAATAAACAAAAGAACAATCTCCTTGAAGAGGAACCAGCATTTTACAAATAGTAAATGGTGAGCAATCAGGCATCTACATGGTTAAAATACTATGGCCGGTCAATTCCTAATAAGTACTGCCTGGACATTCAATAGTATATTTATATTTCCACCCATTACCAGGGCACACAATAAATGGTACAAACAATATTAGTATAACTTGATATAATCGACACCTAAAGGGGCCGGAGACAAACCACTATTCCCGTGGGCTACTGCTACAAACTAGTAGTACCCCTATAGGTTGCACACCGTAAATAGATACATTAAAAAGAGACAATAATGACTGCTATCTGTCACTGACCTAAATATTTTATTAAAGAATATGTTAGATAACTTGGTATTCACCATAAAGAGGTCCTAAACGTGATCATACCGTTTAGGGCATAGTGGCTACAGACAGGGAAAACCTGGAAAACACAGGGAATTTTTGGATTACAGGGAAATGTCAGGGAATTCAACTAAAAATATGGAAAAGTCAGGGAATTAAAAAAATATGTCTAAAATATCCCATTAATTTCGCAACTAAACACTAAAACAAAAGTTAATAATACCTAAATAAAATAACGTTTTAATTTTTAAAATAACTGATAAAACTGTTTGTGTTAAGTAGATACAAACTTTTTTTAATATGTGATCAATAATAAATAAACAAAAGTCATCACCCACCATTAAAACTGGAAAAAAGTAGTTGGGGAAAATTGAAAATTGTTGCCTGGAAAACCTGTAAAAGTCAGGGAACTTCGTAAAATATGTTCTGTAGCCACTGTGTTAGGGAGTCATTATTATTTCCTAACATGTATAACTGTGTCTTAAGGATGAGGGGACTGAATTGTATCCACTCGGAATGGTATCCATGCCGATAGTTTTGTAATAAACTGCTTTTGTGAAAATCCTGAATTGTATCCACAAATGGCCGACTTGAGGTTTAACAGAAGGAATGTTTAACATAAAAACTAGTAGTCGACTACTTTGATCGATTCTTCCCATCACTAGAGCTCACTTGAGCATAGGACATGAGCAAAGCAGTGCTGCCAATTCACATTAATAAAATTCTTGTCAGAATTCATAAACAGTGTCTCGTTTCTCAATAGATTTGAATAAATTAAAGCTAGATTTTCAATAATCATTTTTTAACATCGTGGTTAAAGTCTGTTGCCAAATAAAATAATTGATTATCTCTTTAAAATTATAGAAGTCGATACATACTTTAAAATGTATTGACCTGAAAAAAAGAATCTTACAAGTTAAATAAGGTTGCAAATTAATTTTCTAGTATGCAGTGCAATCTTTAAAGAGAATGAATACTTCATGTTTAAGAAAATATTTTTACAGCTCACTTGAAAAGAGAATTAGAGTACTAATGACAAGGTTGCACTCTAGTATACAATTAGTAAGTTAAGAAGATTCCATCCTGCTGCCCTCTACCAGAAGGGTGACAAAGCTTTTACGTTAAACGTTCCAAATTAATTTTCTAGTATGCAGTGCAATCTTTAAAGAGAATGAATACTTCATGTTTAAGAAAATATTTTTACAGCTCACTTGAAAAGAGAATTAGAGTACTAATGACAAGGTTGCACTCTAGTATACAATTAGTAAGTTAAGAAGATTCCATCCTGCTGCCCTCTACCAGAAGGGTGACAAAGCTTTTACATTAAACGTTCCTTCTGTTAAACCTCAAGTCGGCCATTTATGGATACAATTAAGGATTTTCCCAAAAGCAGTTTATTACAAAACTATCGGAATGGATACCATTCCGAGTGGATACAATTCCAGTTTTTGTGGATATAATTCTAGTGGATACAATTCAGTATTTTCACAAAAGCTGTTTATTACAAAACTACCGGAATGGATACCAATCCGAGGGGATGCAATTCCAGTTTTAGTTGATATAATTCCAGTGGATACAATTCCTAATTTTCATAAAAGCAGTTTATTACAAAACTATCGGAATGGATACCATTCCGAGTGGATACAATTCCAGTTTTTGTGAATATAATTCCAGTGGATACAAGTCAGTATTTTCACAAAAGCAGTTTATTACAAAACTATCGGAATGGATACAATTCCAGTTTTAGTGGATACAGTTCCAGTTTTAGTGGATACAGTTCCAGTTTTAGTGGATATAATTCCATTGGATACAATTTCGAATTTTCACAAAAGCAGTTTATTTCAAAACTATCGGAATGGATACAATTCCGCTTCCCCTTAAGGACTTGTAAAAAGAAATCGGGCACACATACCCAGTGTATACAGTCGTCTGGACCAAGTTAAATAGAATATTAAGCCCTCGAATACAAACTATGCCATATGGGCATATGAAAATATAGTCAGACATTCTGATAAATAAACTATGTCTGATGCACATAGGAAATAAAGTTATACATTCTGACACATAAACTGTGTCTGATGGACATAGAAAATAGTCAGATATTCTGACACAAAAACTATGTATTATGGACAGAGCAAAAGAGGAGCTACGAGTAACATCTAAAACTAAGCCTTATGAGCATAGTGGATAAAGTCAGACATTCTGACTGAAAAACCTACATCTTATGGACATAGCAAAGAGAAGTTTAGAATCTAATCCATATTCTAAATTGTAAATACTTAAAGTCTCAGAATAGGCTTCCACTGCGACGGGGCGGTGAGACCAACGTCTGACACATCGTAGTCACTAGTAGATTTCTTGGTGATGTAGGCTAATGTCCTATTTCTTCCTCCATCGAATTGATAGAATAGAATATATTATGTGAAGCAAGCAATGACACTTATATAGTAACGGAACTGACCTACTCGGAGACAGGTTAGCACTAGGACATCTAAGGGGTGAAGAGGGTATATTTGCAAGAATTGTGCTGAATGACCACTAGCGCTCTTTGATGGTGTGGCGCCCAGAGAAAATTATCTGCCTTTTTTTGGAAGCGTGGCTAGTGAGTAAGACGTCGAATTGCTGGTGGTGCCGGCATGGTTGGCTGGGGCAGCTTTCCTGAAGCTTGGGTGCTTCCCGGCAACATAAATCTACAGTGAGTTAACATTTGCCACATATTATATGAATATATTAGCACTTTTTATTACTGTGTTAATTATATTTATGTTTTTTTTATTGTAGATGTTAAACAGCTGGCTTAACATGCTACAAAAGATTGAAATTTACCTTTAAAAAAACTCTCTTGCGTTCTTATTTACATGTTAAAAATAATTACAGCTGCCGAAAATAATGGAGGGATTATGCGTTAATATTTTATATTGTATGCACTACACCATTTACAAACTTCCTTTAGACGTTCTCAGTATAACAAGTAACCACTTTGCAAATCCCTCTTGAAACACACATAATAAACATGAAATAGCTTTATATTAAGGTAAATTGCTCTTAATGCCACGATGGTGGATGCTTTTTCACCTGTACCCTTTCCATGCTAGTAAACCAAACTTAGAAGATTAGCACATTTGCTTGGTCTCGATATCACCAGAGAAGTCCGATCAACTACCCAGATTGGCTGGCGGTTCTATGCCAAATCTCCTCTTTACTCTGCGGAGCCACACATGCAGCTTGAAGTAGAACCCAACTTTCGTATAGAAACAAAATAAAACAAACCTGACGCTTTTGAATGAAAAATAAGAGTAATAAATTTAGACAAAGCTATATTCTAACAATGGCCTTAAAATAATGAAAAATACTAAATTGAAATGTTAAAAATCCTAAATATAAAGTTAATGAATTGAAATTTGGTATGTATATGTTACTTACAACTTTGATCATGGTTTTGGATACTTACAATTAACATAGAACCCCACACTTTCTTATAACTAAACATTTTAACTGAACAATTTAGTAATGATTAATATTGATTAAATTAGGCTTAGAATGGACAAATAAATAGTACACGCTGAAGGCTATTAAGAATACAAGAGGCCTATCTGGTTAAATAGCAGTAATATATATAATTACAAATATTATTGGTTGGGGAAAATTAGGTCGAATGAAATATAAACTAGTCAAATGTCCTTGGATTTTATTTATAACTGGTGGGCACGTGCAAGCACATTACATTACATATTACATGAACAATAAATATAAGTGTTAAATAATAATATTAACTTATCAAAATAAACAGGGAAAAATAATTATAGATGAAAGTGTCAAGATCTTAAAAAAAACTGACCACTTTATATTACCACCTAATCCCCGAACCTAGGCACATCAGGTGAGTGTGAAACATGCAACACAACTTCCTAAAAGAGGAAACAAAAAATTGAGAATAAGAAAGAATGTCAACATTTGGTTACTATTTCTTCTTATGTTCATAATTTTTCCATGGTTTGGATTTGGGATTAAGGATTAATAAAATAGTGGATTCAACCCATCTTTAATCCTTTACTTTGTAAATATAAAATATTATCAGAAGGGAAGTGATTGTTTGGTCCTTCACAAGAGTCTTAGAATGTTATCTCGTTAATTTATCAGAAGGGAAGTGATTGTTTGGTCCTTCACAAGAGTCTTAGAATGTTATCTCGTTAATTTATCAGAAGGGATGGGATTGTTTGGTCCTTCACAACAGTCTTACAACGTTGTCTTGTTAATTTATCAGAAGGGATGGGATTGTTTGGTCCTTCACAACAGTCTTGCAACGTTGTCTTGTTAATTTATCAGAAGGGAGGGGATTGTTTGGTTCTTCACAACAATCTTATAATGTTGTCTTATAGTAAGTTGTTGCTTTCTAGGAACACATTGTGATGGACCCCCTGGCATACAACGAAGTGCGCACAAGACCGTCTCTTGAGGAGCGCCTGGAGAGTATCATCAGTGGGGCAGCACTCATGGCAGATTCTTCCTGTACTAGAGATGAGCGCAGGGAGAGGATTGTGGCAGAGTGCAATGCTGTGCGCCAGGCCTTGCAGGACCTGCTCTCGGAATACATGTCGAATGTAAGTACTAAACATTTCCTCATATTCCTTAAACTTATGAGTTATTTACTTATAATAAGTGTGATTTTGACTAGCTTTATTGAACCCAACCTTTGGATGTCATCTTAAATATTTGATCGTGTTCAAATTTATATAATTTTTTTTAATTTACTCCATAAATCTGCTTCATTTATTTACACAAAAGTTGATATTTTGTAGGTGGAGCATTCAGCCCAATTAGTCAGGCAACTGTTGAGGCAATACATTAACACACACAAAAACACATTTAAACACTGCCATTTCACCAGCCTTGCGGGGTTTACACATTACTCAGTAGACCAAAAGAGACCAGGCATAAAGTCGAGTCTCTCTTTCTTGTGTTTTTGAGAAGCCACCTGTAATTGGTGGAAGCTAATACAACCCCATTGTTACTCGTGTACTTGTGATAGCTATTCCTTCTACAGTACAGCATCCATTTTATTTATATTGTGAATAATCTAATATAATTAAAAATAAGTTGATTCTAAATGGCATTTTTTGGCTGTTTATTTATTATTTTTAGTAGTACAGTTGAATGGAGGAGCTTACATGTTGATGAGTTACATAACCCATATTAATCACAAGACATTGTTAGGATAATCACATGGTCTGTCACCTTACATGTCAAGAAAAAATTTAGTGTGTTGAGAAATAAAGCACTTGATAATGGAGAGTTGAGGTTATATAATAATGAGTTACATAAATTTTACTCGTTACCAGATATTGTTAGTGTAGTCAAATATTGCAGGTTATGGTGAGCAGTATATACAGTGCACATTGAAGAAATTATACCACGTTCAAGGTATTGACTGGCAAACCTCATGGAAAGATATCATTAGAATGGACATGCGAGGGTGTAATGAGGTGTACCAGATAGAATTAGCTCAAGATAGGGATAGGTTTTAATGAGGTCTACATGACTTGGACTGGATAAAACTAGCTTAAGGTAAGGGATAGGTGGCATATTTTTGTAAGTGCGGCAATGCGCATTTGATTCTTAATCTAATAGGATAAGTAAATTAAAGTAAGTAATATACTTAAACTAAAATATGATTGTGCTTCTATAGAGAATTTAAATAAATTGCCATTTTAATGCAACAGCTACAAGAATGGTCATTAAATCTGAATTAATTTCCTAAAACAATGATTAAAAGTTAAATGATTTTAAAATAATTGTGTATTGAATTTTAATATAATTCTTTTAACAAGATATTTCCTAAAAGCGAACTTGATTGTGTTTGGAAAATTATTTAAACCAAGTCTTGTGTAATAATTTGTTGTATATAGATAATTAATTTAAACACAGTTTGTATAGTAATCTAATATTTTATCTACAGAACAGGTGAAAAAGACCCATTTGATTTGATTTTTGTTTGTTTCTTTCCCTGGAATTGAGCAGTTGCAAGCAACGAGAGCAGGAAAAAGAGGGGTAAATATGAGCGTTATAAAGCTCGAGTGTGTGTGCTTACTGCATTCTTTGTTAAATAACACTGTTAAACAACACCTTTTAGCTGTGCCTCTAACTGCTGTGTGACTCTAGATCACTGTGCACACCAACTTACTCTCTATCTAATGTAGGCTATTATCTCTTTTGTGCTGTTCTGTCTCCCATTGCTGGAAAATCCTGAGCACTCAATCCCGCCTACTTTACATAATTGGCAATGTCCAGGCCATTCGGTACAACCCAAATGGGCAGATTCTAGGAACTATTTAAAAGATCTTTATAAATTTTGATCCACGGTAAAATATTTTTTTCTGCTCTAAAAGAAACAACACTTATTCCCAATGCTCAAAGATTGACGGTTACTAAGTGTGTGTGGGTCCCATACTGTTGTTCAATGACCTACCACCTTTGAAAAACTCTGGCTCATATTCTGGTGTTGAGATCATTTTAATCATATAAGCTTTGCTATTCATATACAATTAGTTGTATAAACATTTGCTTTCATTTATGTACAATTGTCATTGTACTAACGGCAGTGTAAAGCTGACCCCCAAATTTTCGGTAGCTGTAGTATTGATAGCAGCTAGTAGTAGCCAATGATTTCCACTCATCCCATCACAGACTCTACCTTAAACTACGAGTGAAAATGACCCTGAGCACAGAACATATCCTAGGCAGCTCAGTGGTGGAGGTTTGGCACACTAAGCCAAGGGGGTTTGGTTCAATTTCCTTGTCCAGTTGCTAATTTTCAAATTTACAAAAATTATTTCTTGAATGTAAGCTAAGGGGCATCTGCCACTGGAGGCTACTTCTCTTATAACCTTCCAACTAGGCTTATTTTTTAAAAACTTTATTAGATAATTGGAATGTTGATAAATGAGACACATTGCTCCATTAAATAAATATTTTTAAAACATTAACATTGAGCCCACCAAGGAAAAATGGGAAAAAGTAAGAGATAGTGTTGATCTGTGATACGTCTTTGTGTTTTGGCTTTGGTTTTTGCCCTGCTGTGTGTTTAATATAAGTCAAATGTTGAAATATCTAGATATATTAAATGTTAAAAATTAAACATACATATATATATATAATTTTTTTTTAGACTGTGTGGCTAAATCTAGTTAATCTATTAAAGAAAACCAAAGAAAAAAAAAATCCTTCGTTGAATTCTGCCTGTTTTTCTTTTATTTCGAAGTTGGGATTTTTTTCCCTGACATCATTATTAGTCAGTAGATTTCCAGCTGAATGAAAGCCAATATTGTGTTCTTTGACATCTTATTTAAAGGCTTTGTCTTATTTGATGTTATGCCTTTTGGTCTGGACAATGTTTTATGTGTTATAGATTTTAACTCTGCATGGAGTGGTTCGTCAATTCCATTTGGCTCTTTTGTAAATACTTTTAACAGTTGACATTAATTATATATGTTACAAAAGATTTTGTCAGGTACTGATTTCCTGGGTTTATTTTAATTTAAATTTTACAAGTACTTTTCTTTCCTCAATCCTTATGATAAAAAGAGATTTTGGATAATCTTTTTTTCCACTTAACGGGCTACCAAAGCCCCAAAAATGTGTATGGCCAAATTCTTCTAATTTTCATAACTTTGCTCAACTCTATTTTAAATTACTGTTGTGATTGTACGCCCCTAGTTCATACTTCATATTGCTTGCAGTAGATATATTTATATTATCAATAGTTTAATAATCGATAATGATTATTTCAGTGGCGTATTCTCATTAAATTAATGGGCATGTTTGACTAGAGTATTTGCAGGGAAGATTTGGAAGCAAATAGCCCTACTGTCTGAGGCTATGGGAATCCAGGTCTTCCCCAAATACATTTGATTATCGGGAGCCCTAGAAGCTGGTCATATGGACAATCCTTGACTTTTGGCCCAATACAAGGGGAGTTTAATCCCCATCCACACTATTGGTTATTATTATTATTATGTGTTCTGTCTTATGACAAGTTCATTCCTTTTGTCAGTGAAATTAGACCGCCACTGCGCCCTCCTCTCCAGCTCTGAGAATTTTCTTCTTCTTCCAAGTCATCAAATATTTGAATCATGCTTCTTCCTAAGCTCCTTATTCCCCTTAACCTTTCCTTCTATGACGTCATGCAGAAGACATTTCCTTCTAAGGGTCTGATCCAATTTACTTTGTACTGAAGAATCACATCCAAAATGGTTCTCATTTCACCCACTCTTCTTAGGACGTCTTCATTTGTCACCCTAACTTGCCCTTGGTGTATTGCACCTGGCTACAAGTTGAGGAGTCCTGGGTTCAATTCTCAGCTGGTACCTTGATTATTTTTCTCGGAGGGGGAATTAGCCAACTGTCACAAGAGATTGGTTAATTAGGCTTAAGTTAGGTTAAACTGTTTCCACTGGTTCCATACCCTCATATTCACTATCACCTTCATCTCGTCTCATCTCATCGGGGCATGGAGCGAGCCTCCTTGGAAAGGATGGACGATTTGTACATTCAGGGGGACCCTGAGCAACGGTACATAAGTACTGGATAATCTTTCCACCACTGGGCTATGACTGATGTAGCCCAGACGTTTATTATTATTATTATTATTATTATTATTATTATTATTATTATTGTTAATAATAATAATATTAATATCAGCATCATCATTAGTATCATTATCATTTTCATCATTATTACTAAAAAATCACTGTAACCAATTTATAAGAATTTAATTAATTTAAATTAGGTAAGTTTAGTTTATAATTATTTTAAAATTAGTCAACTAAAATTAGGAATACATCATACAATTTAAATAATAATAATAATAATAATAATTATTATTATTATTATTATTATTATTATTCACCCTGTCTGTCCACCTGATCTTCTCAAGTTTACACCATTGGTTGCTGAACACAAGCTTTAAGTAAATTATCCGAAAGAAATGTATATAAGGGCATGTTTGCACTATTTTGAGCTGGTCTTGCAGAAAAAATATGTATGTTATCCTTTCATATCATTTACTTAAGGCTTGTATTCAGCAACCATTGGTGTAAACTTAAGAAGATCAAGTAGACAGACAGGGTGAATAGTGATAATTTCAATTTAATTTATTATATGATAGTAACTATAATGATAATAATAATAGTTATGTAAATTATATTGACGTATTCATAATTTTAGTGTACTACTTTTAAAATAATTATAACATAAATTTACCTATTTTTAATTGATTAAAATTCTTTTAAATTGGTTGCAGTGATTTTGTAGTAATAATGATTAATATGATGATAATGATAATAATTATATATACATACAGTCAACTCTGGTTTTAGTGAACTTGGCTGTAGTGAACATTCGGCTAGAGTGAACCTAATCCATTGGTCCCAACCCACATACATTTCAATGTGTGTTAAAAAATTTGTTTATTATGAACCCTCGACTTTGGTTTTAGTGAACAGAAAAATTGAAACTTTCAATAAGAAATGTAATTCTAAAATCATAATTCTTTGAAAACATAACTTTTTTGGTTGTTTAAACTTGGGGAGATACCGAGATTCTCTACCCGAGTTATTGTCTCGGCAGCACAATCTTGACAAAGTATGGAACGGGGAGAAGCAAAGGGCTGGTCTTAGGCAACCAAAATGTTTAAAATGGGCAGAAAGAAGGCATCTAAACTATGAAATTTAGGCACTATAATAGGCACCTAACTAAAAATAAAAGCACACATTAAGCAATATAAAAATTATTTTACTACCTACTATTTTATTAACTACAACCAATACAAGAGGATTTTTTTTAGCACCATGTCTAACTAGTCATTCAGGTTATACACATATGTTATACTAATTACACTAATATGTTAGAGGCTAGTAAGGTGGAACTTAAAGAGTAGTAATTGAGTAGAGGGAGAGTGGAACACAACTTAGTAAAGAGCACCTTTAGTACACCAGACCGACATTTGAATCTCAATCTCTCTTCAATGGCAGTCGAGTCTTCTGCAAGAGTGATGCCTTAGTCCATTCAACCACTGAAGTGGGTCACATGTTTTAAATCACTAAATAATGTTCTAGATTTTTGGTAAGAAAATTAGTTATATTTTCAAATAGAATGTTTTGTATAATTTGAAAAGCAGAGTTCTACTTCACACAAAGTTAAGGTACATAATTTCAAATTTGCCATTTTCGAAGAAGCTTAACTTTTCTCCTGCAGCAGCATTATTTTCGCCCAAGATGTCTGCCACTGCTCCCATTGTCCTCCATCTGGCCTACACTGATTGGAAACTGTTTAACAAGAGTTGATTTTAGTACCAAATTCAGACAAGTTTGCCACACTTTTTAATAAACTGGACGTTCTTTCAGCAGAAAATCCATAACGTATAAAAGAGAGAGGCGCCAAAGTCGAAATAGGCACATTGAGGCACTTAATCATAAAATAGGCAAATACCAACAAAACAGGCAATTATAGGCACTATAAAATTAATATTCTATACTCATAATGATGTGAAATGCATATTTATCTCAACTGCATATGTTTTACGATCAAGGAAATAAAAGGCAAAATCCAGTCCTTAGCTATAAGCAATGTGTATACCTTATGTGAAAATCCATGCTAATCTTACACAAGGATATATCTGTATCGGTGGCCCCACTGTCTAACATATCATTCTTGCTCTATACTGGATTTATAGTAATGGGAAGATTGAGGTTCAAGTCTTGGTTGGATGCAATAAGGTGGGATTTTCATAAATGGGCTTTCCTCTCCCTTCACACAAACATGGGTATATTTCCTTTAAATACTACCTTCTACATCCCTACCATTTTAGTGTAATTCATATATATGTTTGTAACTTGAAAGGGTAGATAGACGATGTAAGGAAGAATAAATAATTAACCTCAAAAACTTGTTTTATGATTTTATTTGGTTTTATACTAAATCAGATTTAGTAGAAAAATCTCTATCTTTCTATCTCAAGAAAATAAATAAGTATCTTAATTTTTTTTTAAAGATTTGTAATGAACAAATGAAGTTCACTCCTGTTGTGGTCTGTTTGTTATGTGTGAGTTTGTGCATTAGATGGGGACGAAAGAGCAGAGCGAGGGCTTGGAGAGGGCTCTCGACCACATGTGTCGCAAGACTCGAGATCTGCGACGACAACTCAGGAAGGCCGTGGTGGACCATGTTTCTGACAGGTGGGAGAGCCTCTTAATATGCTAACTTGGTGCACAGTAACGAGATGGGGTATTTATTTTACCTAAGATTTTTATTAATAAACAATTTTTATTTTTCGTTAATTCTTAGACTTGTGTCGCTTATTGAAGACTTGAAAGCTTCATAACTTAAAAAACTCTAATTATGTTTGAAATAAACTTTGTGAATTTCTTTAAGAATAATTTAATATAAAAAAAAATCACTTATCTTCTTTTGGGAGGACTCCTTCCAAAATAAACGTGTGGGTGTGTCCTTTCCTTTCACAAGTTTGTCTTTTTTAAACTATATTTTATTTTATTATTTATGCATGGTAAAACATGGACTTATTAAAAAGGGCTTTAAATAGATTTGCCTGTGTGTACAAGTTTTCACAGTGGAAAATAACATTTAGTATTTAAGCTAGGGAGAAATGGCTGTATTGAATTAAATTAAACATTGAGAGGAGGACAGAAGGGCAAGGCCTATAAACTTACCAGAAAACAGTTTTCTGGTAAGTGTATAGGCCTTGCCCTTCTGTCCTCTAAATGTTTAATCTAATTCGGTATTTAAGAAAATGTAAATAGAGTTGTCCAACAAAAATGTGATTTCTGTTTTATCTCAATATTTTTAAAATGTGGGTTGTGTAGTCTAACTAAATTTAACGCAAGTTTTATATCCTGCTGGCAGGTCTGCACGATAATATTATTTATCCTGCAATTTAGCATGATGAAGTTTGAAGTGATGGTGATGACAAGAAAGAGATAAAGCCTAGTAAAGCTCTAAAGTTGGGTGGAGTATGGCTGAGAAAACTACAGAACGTAAAATATCTTGAAAGAATTATTGAGGAGAAAGGTGGAAGTAGAAATGATTTTATGAGAAGGACAGCAGGGAGAGTTATTTAATAGGTCCGTAAGAGACCTGCTATGGAGAAAAGAAATGCCCTTTGAGGGAAGGAAGTGTTGTATGGAGTGTACTTTGTACACATTATCACATATGCAGCAGAAACATTGACATTGATTGTAAGAGAGACTAGGAAAGTGGAGGCCATGGGAATGAAGTTTGTGAGGAGCATGTTAGCTATCATGAGGAAAAACGAGGTTAGGAATGAAGCTATCTGGGGAAGAGTTGGGGTACAGAGAGTACATGAGATAGTAGAGGAAGCAAGATTGAGATGGTATGAACATGTAATGAGAATGGAAAAAAAGAGAATGGCAAAGAAAATGTTGAAAATGAAGTATTTAGGGGAAAACCACAGGGAGGCCAAGAAAGAGATGAAAGGAGCAGATAACAGAAAGTATTCAAGTTAGAGGAGAAGAATGGAAGACATTAAAGTTTGAATAATGGTGGAAGGATTAAGGAAGATGGCGGCATTTTACTAAACTGACCCAGCCACAGGCTGGAAACAGTTGATGTATGTAGTACTTATAACATGTTTTGTTTTTCAAGCATTGCATATTTACAACAGGGGGGGAAGGGGGAATCTTCACAGATACACATTTAAAAGTTAATTGTAATTTTTTATATTTTGAATATGAATGATATTTTAAAAAGACACCAATTAGGAGCTTAAATCCTCTGAATGTATATATATTTTTCGTGACTTAATGTTTTATTCTAAGCACCTATTGTTTTTATTTTAAATGTGCAGGTGTACCCCCGCTATTATTTTTATTTTTTAAAGGCATTTGCCTGCAGGTCTGCTTATATTAAACAATACATCATTGTTTTATATGTGTACGAAGATTCATAAAGAAACAATGCAGATCATATCACGCGTGCTATCTTGTGCAGCCGAAATACCATCTGTACAAATTTTAATGCTTACACTTGGTTTTTCGACACTACTTTGGTCGCTGATGAGATAGATTTATGGCATATACCGGTAGCTTACCATGGTTTCCTGAAAAATAAGATATCGCTTCATGCTGATGAGTACTTTTTGGGTCTACTTTAAATAAACACAGACAAAATAAAAGGCACAGACATATTTAAAGCTTTATTATATGTATTGATTATGATCGAATGCAAGAAACTTTAAAATGGGGTTGGAGATAAAAATGTTCCATTGATCGTTTTGATTTTTTGGCATTAAATTATTGTATACTGAAAATTGAAAAATGACACCTGGACACGGGAATCGAACCCGGGACCTTCCTGTGTCCAGGTGTCATTTTTCAATTTTCAGTATATGATATTTATGAGGGACTATCCCCACTAAAATGCATTAACAATAGTTTCGGCTATTTGTTTCATTAATTAAATTATTGGTTCAAGTACTTTTCAGTCATTCTATAAAATGAACATAATTTTAGTATGCAACTAATTTAGGCTCTCTTGTAAATCAAAGTAAATAAATTATTGAAAGTAAATTGTAGAATATTGTGGTTGGCATGCAAGAATTATATTGAAAGTTGTTTGAGTGCTAGTGTAGTATTAGCAAAATTTCACTGTTCAGCTCTTAAACGTCACTAACAATTCACTCACGATCTGACCCTCATTTATGACTCAAATGAAAGTACACTTTTCTTAACAAGCAAATTTCACAAGTAAATCTACACTAGTACTTAAACAGCACTCAATCTTGTTCTTTCATATTTCACCAGGTATATGTCAAACTGCTTAAACAATCTCACTTTCAGTAAAGACCTTATCCGCCTCGTTGGTGTAGTTAACTAACACGCTATTTTCGTGTTGAGCTAGACTGCCAAGGACGGGGAGATGGATGTTTGAATCTCGCTCGGGTGAACTGGGGGGGTTTTCCTAAATGTTTTTCCACTCTCCTTTCACACAAATGTGGGTTCACTTCCTCTACATTCGACCTTCTCTATGCCTAACCCATTAGCTTAATTAGTACTTAAGCGTATAACTCGAATGGGTAGTGAGATGCGGTGCTAAATAATAATAATAAAGTAGTCCTTCGTGGTTTTATGCTCTAACTCGGTATTCTCTCATTAGACATTATTGCTGATAATGTGGAGATTGGGATTTGAATCCTTGTTGGTTGTACCGAGGGTTGCGTTCATAAATGGTTTCCCACTCTTTCTCCACACAAATGACCCCATCTTCAACTATTAAAGCTTTTGAGTAATTAGTACACTACATAAGCAGATAAGCAAACAGGTGGTAAGACGCTGCGCTAAAATAAATAAATATATATACAGACTGTTCACGATAAGTTTTTACCTGGATGACAGTTCGAAAATCATGTTTAGGCTTTGGGTTGCCAACACTTGTAAAAAATAAATATTTTGTTATAAATGTAAAAATATTTAATCACCTGTTATATATTACATTTAAAATAACGTAAACTTAAGTTTTCTCATACTACTTTAATTTTTTAAATAATTTCTTTTTATCCAACTCGAAACAGTATTTTCAACATAATTAAAAGTACTTATTCTTTGTTTTGGAATGTTATCTATACTGTATAATATAGTGCACACATCAATACCCCTTAATACATTCATCGTATTTACTTGGAAAAGAGAAAATTATTGTCATTTTTTTTAGATACAATTAATGATTTTATGATCATTTTATCTTATTTTGAAATATTTAACTGAATAAATATTTTCATCAACTGCATGTTTGCATCATTGTAAAAAACTTGTTTAGTGTCATGTTCAACCACATGGTTTAAATTCTTCAGTCGCCATTTTGAAGCGATGTTCGTTAGAAGTTTGTGTGAAAGTAGTGTGAATATTTTTTTAAAGTGGAATAAAACGATAAATAAACTTTGTGTTTGTCCTCAAATAAATATATAAATAATATTGGCCTACATTACTGTAGTTAACTATCACATTAATATATTACCATCTGTTTTCATTACAGTCATCCAAAGTGATATATGCCAGCTGTTTTGATGTAGTGATATATTAGGGATTACTTCTAGTAACATTTCGAGCTGTCATCCAAGTAACTTAGGCCGTGAATGACTTATATAATGACAAGTTACAGCAATCCTGTGCAGCCCATGTGTGAATCTGATAAACTAGACATTTATCAACATTGGTTAAAAGTATGGGATAGATCTTTCAGCGTTCTCCTCTTTCATTCGTGGAAATATTCACGAGCATTGAAAGACAATTCAACTTCAGCTTTTGTTGATTATTGGACTTACATACAAGGTTGTATCCAAACTTTCTTGACTGATGCTATAAAACTTTAAAACTCAACCTAGGGCCCAGTGGTCGCCATTATCCTCGAAGTAGTCCCCAGCTGTTCTGCCATTTTTGGAACGCTTCCTGGAAGTTTGGTGAGTGTGTTCAGCACCACCTGTGATTCTGCCTGGATCTTCTCGATAGTGTCAAAACAACAACCTTTAAGCTTGATCTCTATTTGCAGGTGGTCAAATCAGGAGAGTAGCGTTGGTGAAGGACAAGAGTAGTTTTGTTTTTGGCCAAAAACTACTGAGGGGAAACGAAAGTATGTCGTGGTGCAACAGTCAGTTCTGTTGTCACCAAAATTTGGGGTGACATCATCACAGATTTTCATGCAGTCACCACAAAACATTCCAGTAGAACGCAGAAATGATTGTTTGGCCTTCTGTAACAAATTCTTTGTGCTCAATACCCTTGATGTTTTTAAAAAAAATGAGTATGCTCTTCACTGGTCTGACCTTTTTTGGTCTTGATGAAGAATTTTCCATTGGGAGGATTGTTGCTTGGTCTCGGGGCTATAACCTTAAACCCAGCTCTCATCACCAGTGATAACCCTGGACAAGAAATTTGTATCATTAGAGACGACCTGGCGAAGCCCATCACAGATGTCAATGCACTGCTTCCTCCGGCCAGCTGTCGGAATCCTGCACACAAACTTGGTGGCGACACAATGCTTGCCCAACTCGGCAGTTAGAATCCATTGGCATGGTTAGGACTGTTTGGGATCCCGAACTTTGGGGGGGGAAAATCAGAAAATTGGGATGTTCCTGAATCTTGAACGGGAAAATTTAATTTTTGGGATAAGTTAATATTAAAAAGTTAAGGGTAAAAGAACTGTCTATCAATGTGACATTTTAAGCTCCATCCACAACATGAAGTCCCAGACATCCCTGGCCTGCTATCCAGTTAGTTTTTCCCTGGATGAACTCTAGGCCGTACATCATCTGTCCATCCCTATGGAAACAGCATATTCGTAGAACAGGAGCCATTGTATCAAGCTAGGAATGTCCTCACTAGTTAGGCATCTGTCCTAAGACTTCCAATAATTCCAAGTGGCAACTATGTCATTCTCTATCTGTGATTCTATATTTTGAATATACTCCTTTGTGTTTTTGTTGGTCTATAATAATATACATAAACCATTCGGGCATGGAATACAAACTTTGTTTGGATACTTTATTGCATAAATTATAGATGCTAATAGCCAAAGTAAGTATATATTAAAATTAACACATCCCATTGATTTTGTTTCTTATTTTGCTAGTTTCTCAAAAGATTCCCTAATCTTTACTTTAAAATATCAGGATTGTCACGCACCTTGGTAACTGTGAAAAGGCAGGGAACTTTTAAAATCTATTAAAAATACTTTTGTTAATTTGGGACATTTAACGTAAAGCTTAAAATATTAGGTCTTTGGATGGACAAAAAGTGAACTGAAGAACTAAGCATTCTGATTCAAACATGGTGTGTGTGTGTGTGTGTCTACACCCCCACCCCCCCTCCCCCCCAATCACCCCAGATAACACCTCACCTAACTTAGGTAGGTAATACAGCGCAAACCAGATGTCGCATCATGGTGGGGTTTTTTGTATTCTATTTTTTTAGAAAATAGTGGAGTTGAGACTTGTGAAACAGTTTTATCAAGTTTTATAGTATACAACAAAATCGAATATACACATTTTGAATATAAAAAACTATAAATCTGGTCCCAATTTTGCTGTTATCATGTGTACAATGCAGAAAACCCCACTTCAATATGTTTATTAGGGCTTTGCGAGTACTCGTATTTCTATCTCGAGCTTGTAGTTTAAGCTCAAGGTCGAAATTTTTTTAAACTCCTCATTTTTGAGCTTCCACTTGATGTACTTAATAATCAATTTTTAAAATGCAATATTAAACATAGTCTATTTAATTGAGGTAATATCAGCATTTTCACTTATAAATCATTTGTTTACTTAACAAAGTGTTAAAAAATAATTTCAATTTTTGCATTACTAACGTTATAGAGCTTTAAAACCACTTTGGACTGGTAAATTTATTCAATATTGTTATCCATTTTGAATTATACTTGATTGAAGTTTACTTGTATTGCCATGACAAAGCAATGAAAATAAAAATAGCTAAGAAGATTACTAAATGATTAAATGATTCTTTTTACTGTTTTATCCTGGTCTCTTTCTAAAATAATTTATGTTAAATTAAAAATCTAATATCAAGAATATATTATATTGAATGTTTTCAAACATAAGATATTTAAAACTCGTATTAATTAATATGTTTAGCTACAACACTAGCACTAGTTTAGTTACTATTTAGTTAAAGAATTATGTTGGTTAACTTGTTTAAAATCAGTGTTGCTCTTATTTATTACAATACATATTTTACCAAACTTACCACATTTATATTAAAAAGCACTTACTATTTAATATTGTTTGCTAGAAATATTATTTTGAATTTTAAATTATGAGCATCAACTTTTATAAGCAAATTAAATCGAAGTAAATTTCTCAATAAAATATCTAACGAGAGCTCATACAATGTGCATGTTCAACTGCTCATAGAGGAATGGAAATGGAAGAGAAGATGTGATCAAGCACGATTACACTAAGGAATAATAAACAAAATATGAAACACTTCAAATTTTTAATTGTTTATGATTCTTACTTTTTATTATACAGTAAATTTAGTTATTGAAGCATATTATGGGGAAATATTAGCTTATTAAAACGTCACTTTTATTAACTTTTTATCAAAACAGTGTAGAAACACACTACAATAATGTAAAGTGATAGTGAAGGAAGCCAACCTGAAAGGATAGTTAGGTTAGGCCTACAGTAGCCCCATGGCTTCTTTGGTGCTGACTGACAGCTGACAGCTTTGAAAAGCTACCAGACCAAATTATGTATCCCTACGCCAAACCAAATGATCTGCAAAAACATGTGTTTAGCAGCTGTCACTTCTGACAGTCAAAATATAGGTATATACCTAAATGTTTACTGTCAGAAGTCGGCTGTGAGCTGTCAGTCAGCACCAAAGAAGCCATGGGGCTACTGGAGATATAAACAAACACACTTTTACACTTCCCACTTTTTCAAACTTTCACACTGCACATTCTTTTGAATTTTTGTAAATATTTATTTTTCACATGACAAGGCATTAATGAAAAAGTAATATTCCTGAAAATTCAAACTAATATGCAACTGTGGAAGTTTTGAAGAAGTAGGACGTGTATAAGTTTAAGAAGACATGAAGAGAGAAGTGTGTTTGTTCTTATCTAGGGCTAACCTAACTATCCTTTCAGGTTGGCTTTCTTCTCACTATCACTTACTTTACATCACTGTACAGTGTTTCTACACTGTCTTGTTATACATTTCCAAGCCATCATGCAATTATTCATTTTATTAACTTTGTTTTATAAGTGTTAGTGTAATTTTAATGTCCATAAAGATATGTGTTGAAACCATTTTAATTATTGGGTGTTGTACTTATTTTTAAATTGCGTTTTTAAGGGTTATTTCTAATTTAAAAACCAATATTTCCGTTATTTAGCTTTTTTTTTCCAAAAGTATTTACTATTTATAAAAACGAGTGCCATTCATATTTTAAGAATATGTGTTTTAGTATACTTTTTAACATTTTAAAATTATGAATAGGCATATACTCGAACTCGGGAGCTCTTAGAAATACTCGACTCGAATGAAAAAACCCAAGCTCACAGACCCCTAACGGTTACTGGCTCGATTGTAATTTTGTATTCAATATCCCTGTTGATTGACTGTAAGATGAGCTCTTTAAACAAGTGTTGTGAAGCAACAGAAGATGTATTTACCAACCAATCTTAAATCTTCCTGTTTTAAACTTAAGTTCACTGACTTCATACTACTCACTTTGATGAAAAATTAAAGTTTATTTCTCTTTTCTTCAATATATGCTGCCTGTAAACATGGTAATTCCTTTTGTAAAACTATAAAACACCTGGAATTTGCTTGTAAGAAAATAGTGGCAACCCTGAAATAAAGATAAAGTGAATCTCAAGTGTTATTTTGATTGCATTGCCTTGAAATTATTTGATGCTGAGAAAATCAATGTTGTAAAGTGTTTTATTTACTGTTTAGTTTCTTGGAGACGAATGTGCCGCTGCTGGTATTGATTGAGGCAGCTAAAGCTGGTAACGAGAAGGAGGTGGAAGAATATGCTCTTGTGTTTACAGAGCATGCGAATAAACTTGTTGAGGTAGGTAGAGCTTAATAAAATATTAACATACAACTAATCATTCCTTCCTGGTGGAAAAGAGGTTGAGGTTCAAAAGTTTGTCTAGTTGGTTTATAATAAGGGGACATTCAAGTATTATTTAAATACCCTAGAGTGGAAGGGGGCTTATTTCTGCTGACAAGGTAAAAGGGGGTCAGAAAAGTTATTCCGTAAGACAAATGGGCAAGAATGGCACAATGACTTGATCACCCCAAATGGACACATAGTAATTGAAAGTTTTGAAACGTGGATTCAAGGACCTTGGCCATCAGTTTAAAAGTTGCCTGGAGTTTGTTTATAACTATAATAATTCATGTGGTGTTTACTAATTATGCAGGCCTACACCGTGGTTCGGATTCCACGTTAAACTGTAGGTCCTCCATTTCATCTCACAATCACCCCGCCATTACATATTAGCGTAAGTGCGTACAATCCGAACGGGTAGTAAGACGCGGTGCTAATAATAATAATAATAATAATAATAATAATGTTTTATCATTGCATAACTTTATTTAATCATACCGGTTCAGTACAGTTTTATAATAAAGGAAATTGATAAAACTAAATTTTAAAAAACAACTACTAAGAGTAAATTTGATGAAGAAAGCCCACCTAGGGAAAGAGGAAAAATTGTGGGAAGAATCCTATGCACAAAGGTAACTTATTCTTCCTTTCTTCTGTCTTCTATAGTAGAAATAGTCACACACACATTTTAACACAAATATAATATTTTGGTATCGTTGCCTTTATCAAACACTAATAAGAAAGAAGAAAGTACAATTAACACTAGATTACTCTATTTTGAATCTAAAGAAAGAGACTTAAAAACACATTGTGCCAACTGTTTTTGGGAGTAAGGATAAATTTCTTGGCTGTGGCTAGTATTTATATAGACCTATTTAAAAGTAATAATAATAAAAATAAGAAAATAAATAATAATAACAGTAATAAAAAAATTAAAAAATAATAATAATTTGAAAAATGTTCATCTTATGAAAGAAAGAAAGAAAAAGAAACTATCTTCTGTTGAGGCCTGGTGGTAATCTTGATTTGGTAATCCATTGGTGGGCCAGTTCCCACTGTCTAAGTTGAGAACTGTTGCACTGTTTGGGAAATGCTCTTAATATTTTGGTGGTGTAGCAGGTTTGAAAGTCCTGGTTGTGGGTACCGGCATGGATGGGTACAGGCTTGTCCGGATCTTTGTGGTTTGTGTCAAAACGATGATTGTTCATTCACTGTCTGAGAGAACCTGTAGTGAGGCCTATATATTCTGCATCACATGATTTGCACTGTAGTTAATTTATCAAGTTATTGGTTTTGCAATTGTAATAACCAGGGATTTTGTATTCCAATTTGGTTATTTTTCTGTTGATAGCCTGTGATTTTAATTGATCACACATTTGTAGCTGATGCTTTCCGCATGTCTATCTCAGATTCTTACTTAAAATATAAGTGACGAATGACCCTGGGCATGGGATGATTCCTGGATAGTATTGGTGTACTAATCCAAAGGTACCAGGTTCAATTCCCATGTCCAGGTGTCATTTTTCAATTTACAGAATATCACCATATATACCGGTGTGTGTGTGTGTTTCATTTTAAATAAGAAATATCCTTCCTGTTTTATTAGGTCGCCAACCTAGCGTGCAGTATGTCTGGCAATGAGGATGGTGTGAAAATGGTGCGCTATGCTGCAGCCCAGATAGAGAACTTGTGTCCTCAAGTGATAAATGCGGCTCGTATTTTGGCCGCTCGTCCTCGCTCCAAGGTGGCTCAGGAAAACATGGATGTATTTAAAGATGCTTGGGAGAATCAGGTTCGCATTCTGACTGAGGCTGTGGATGACATCACTACTATTGACGATTTCCTTGCAGTGTCAGGTTGGTCCTATCTTAATTTTGTATCAATGAGCTCATAGTGTTTGCACATTTTCTAAGTTAAGTAAATAATTTATTTTTAACACTTTAGAAGTGTAAGTATGTTCCAACTTAAAAATGTATGAGTTGGATGTATGCTGGTTCAAATCGTTGTTGGATTATTTTGTAGAGAACCATATCTTGGAAGATGTGAACAAATGTGTGCTGGCACTGCAGGAAGGTGATGCAGACACGTTAGATCGCACAGCCGGAGCTATTCGCGGCCGATCCTCTCGGGTGTGCAATGTGGTAGGTGCTGAGATGGACAACTATGAACCAGGGATCTACACCGAGAGGGTTCTTGAGGCTGTAAAAGTGCTTCGGGATCAAGGTTGGTTGATTCGTAGTCAGGAACTGTTTCATGGGTTCTACAGGAATCTGAGATGTCTCCCCGGCAGGATTGGCCTTAGAATATTCCTGCAACATCCTCTGCTTGTCGTGAGAAGCGACTAAACAAACATGTTTGTTTGGGCATCATCTACTATTCCCTTGTTTTTATAATTATTTGTATGTCAAATAGACATTCTTTGTAAGAATTAAATAGCCAAAGCTATTATATTTGTTTTAGTGAGAATTTACTTGCATCTAGATATATTCTGAAAAGCCAAAGGTCCTGGGTTCGATTCCTGTGTCCAGGTGTCATTTTTTAATTTCCAGAATATTTCTGTGTAAGGTCCAGCATGCAGGCATTCGACTGGCACTAGCGTTTCTTATACCAATCCAGTCGTAAGCATGTGTCGATGCAGGTGAGCCTCCTCTTACAGGTGATCCCAACTTCTAGCATCTTACATGTCCAAGCTTTATTTTATGCCACAGCTTGTTGCTTACTGTCCTGTGTTCCATTCCCCAACAGTGTCCTGTATGAAACCAAATGGTGTAGGAAAAGGTAGGTTTGGATCTGTATGTTATAGGTCTACAACACACACAGGATAGTCTTTTAGAAGCTATCCCTGCCTCTCCAGGTCAAGTTGCTCTCTGGAAAATACGCCTGCTTACCTCAATGTAATCTCGCTCTGGCCAGGTTCCCTAAAGTGACATCATCCCAGATTATATAAGAGAGGGTTTTTAGTGAGCTTCTCACTATCCGTGTCCAAGGTTTCATGTGGCATTTACATGAACAGCTCAAAGGCTGTGGTTTTCATGGGATGTATTTTTACTGTAGAAAATATAAATTTTATTTTTAAATAACCGAGTGAAACCTGTAGTTTTACACCGGAACTATGCTATTTTTAAATTGTTGTGTTTTGTCTATCATAATTGTATGCTCTGATCTTATCTCCATCGACTTCAGGATTTTGTTTTCACTTTGTACTTTTGGAGTCCTCTTGTGAAGATGACTCATTAACAGATTTTTAACATTGGTCGTTTAAACAGCCATCTTGCCTTCTGCTGGATTCCTGGTCATGCTGGTCTGCTATAAAGTAATAAACTGGTGGACAAATCAGCCAAGGAGGCTCCTAAGCAATATTGAGAGTAATGTTTATAGATCATAGGTGCTATGTTCGCCGTGAGGTCTTATGCACCTGGCACGAACAGAGGGTTTTGACCCCTGTTCAAAACAAGCTGTGGTCCATCAGGAATACTGTGTTGCGTTGGCTCTCTTCTATATGACACTTTAGAGAATAGAGGAGTTAATCATGAAGAGATTTCACATCAGCCAAATATAAAATGAGTTTTGACCCATGGATTTTATTGAGAGGGTATCAACTTCATGTATGTGAGCTTTGGGATATTCCCCTTATGACAGTGCAGATGGATTTTTTTTTTATGCCAGAGGAATCTTTCAAGTTCAATTTGAGTGTCTCTTTTAAACTGACACATTTCGTGTGTCTCATATTGAGATTTTGTCTTAACATTTAAGTACCTTTTTTCCTTTGTACTGTCATTTATTTTAGTGGAGGCACCTTCTGGTTTTAGTAAATGTTTTATCTCCATTATTCTCTCCTCTGGAGATTTTATTATGTTTTAAATTTTTTGTAAAAGGAGCTTATGATCATTTTGTATAATAAGCCCTTGAGCTATACTAGTATTAGATGGAGCCATCACTGTGACACGGACTTGTATTAATGTTAAACTTGCAGCCCACGAGCCTCTTGCTGATGCATTATTCTGAGCGGCCCGTGAATCTGAGGATGAACCGACATAGACTGTGGTCTAATTGCTATTTTTATAAATATCGTAGAAATACAACACTAACGAATATTATTCCTTGTCACATTTGATTTAATCAAATTCATAACATTTTACAAATACTCAGTTTATTAAAAACAAATGATCAAAACTAAATATTCCTGAGTAAAAATAAGGGACAAGCCTTATCATTTTATTAAATCAAAACTTTGTATAAGCTGTCACACTCTCAATAGACTGGACTTTGAATAATGATATTGAACTTAAAATCCCAGTCGGGTGTATTAAAAGGGGTTTTCCTATACAGTTTTTCATTCTCCCTCCAAATTTCAACATTCCTCACCTCTAATACATTAGTGTAATTTGTACAGGTTGAGGGTAGTAAGGCGCAGTGCTAAAAAAAATTGCCATGATTTGAAGTTAAAAAAGCACTTCCCAGACCTGAAAATTGCAAAACAATTTTAAGTTTTAGTGTGGAGAATCGGCAAGTAGAGACAGTGATTATGTTGCACCTTAGTATAATGATGCTTCAGTGATCCATGATACATTGTGTATGCATAAATACTGTCACTATAATTTTAAAAATATTTGGAAACGCTTTGGTTTATGTTAAGATAGAACACATACTCAAGTAACTGTTTACAGCCTGTAGCTGGGTCAGTTTTGTAAAATGCCTCAATCTTATTCTTTCCTTCCACCATTCTTTCTTCTTTATTTGCTTCTATTCTTCTCCTCTCACTTACACTTTTTGTGTTATTTACTTTTATCCCTATTCTCTTCTAAAAATGATTTGTTTTAAGCTAAACAGTTGAGCTATAGTAGTAGTATTTCCAGAATAGTGTTTTATTTTGTCCTGCTCTGTTCCCCCAGTGATGCCCAACTTTGCTCAGCGCGTGGAGGTGGCTGTGGATGCTCTCTCCTCCAACCCTGCCAAGGATGTTGATGAGAATGAGTTCATTGATGCGTCTCGGCTTGTATACGACGGTGTTAGGGAGATACGACGAGCTGTGTTGATGAACAGGGTGAGTACCTTGTGTGTTGCTTTGCAAAATATATTTGGTGGTGATAAACCTCTATAAACACTACATGATGGATTGCACTATGGTCTTATCTTATAAGCTATGCGACGGTGGAACCCTCATGCAGGGAAAAGCTGGAAAAGTCACACAATTTTATAATTTATCTCTATAAGGAAAACCTATTTTCGCTTTACGAGGCATTTGTATTATATTTGGAAGAAGGTATAGGAAAGGTGGATAGAAACATATAAAAGGGATGAACACAATATGGCCTTTACAATGACAACAAGAACACAGTTCATACTTTACACTGCTGCCATTGGACAAAGAGGTATTGGTTGCCTCTTAAAGAAAATTGAGTGTAACCGCCCAATCCCCCGATCTACGAACCATGTCTGTCTACTTAGCTAAGGGTGCCGGGTTCAATTCCCGGCATGGCCGAAATATTTATCATTGGTGAAATGTGAGTTCACACTTTCAATACAAATGATTTAGGGTAATTTACATATAACTTATTTTTGAAAAATTTGAAATTTTCAATGTTGGTTTAAACGATTTTGCTTAGAATTTATATTTAAAGAATGTTTTATTATGACTAACAAGGCGATATCTTGTTTTTCTAAGAAAAAACCTTTTTTGGGATAATTTATTAAAAACTTATGTTTAAAAATTTTGTTCCAAGCTATAATTTATTATGAGAACGTTTATATGATTGTGGATATCCACAAGTACTATCAGTCCTGCGTACCTAACCTAATATTAAATTGTTATTCCTAAGAATAGTTTATTAAAGACATTTCTACTTGTGTGATTAAATGTGCTGAAGTGACCTTGACACGGTTGGTTCTAGATTCTTCGGTTTCTTTCTTTATTAACTTTACTAATCTAATGCTCTCCAAAGTTTAACTATTTTATATTATTTTCTAAATTCCTGGTGTTCTGATATAATTTCCTTTCAAATTTGACATAATCACATATAATCAAGGGGTGTGAATATTCAATATAAATATAAAATGTTAAACAGATTTAATCTTGGTTGATAAAACAATCTATTATTTACAACATGTAATCGGGGTGAAGGGTGGGAATTAGGGATGGGACCCTTGAATCCTAAAATCTTTCAAATCCTTAAGGATTCAAGAAAATCTCAGATTCAAGATTAATCCTTAAATAAATTTTTTCTTTTCGATTTTTCAAGTAAAATTCGCATTAGAGCTTAATATTGCTTATTAGTGGCTCAGAACCAATTATATTTATATGATGAACTCCACAACCAGACCCCACAGCAGTAATTTAACTCTTAACTGACTAGGAATATTATAGTGATTGGATTATAAGAAATAACCTTTTTCCAAGATTTGGATTTGTAAAGTAGTTGATTTGTCCCAACTCTATTATGTATTAATAATATAGCAGCAGGGAGAATTGTACTATAGGTCTGTCAGACCTGCTATGTAGAAGATAAATGTCCTTGAAGTCTAAGGAAGTGATGTACAGTGCAACCTTTGTACCTATTGTCATATATGCAGCAGAAACTTGGATATTGAATGTAAGATAGACTAGGAAAGTGGAGACCATGAGAATGAAATTTTTGAGGAGTATGATAGCTGTCACGAGGAGAAGCAAGGTTAGGAAAGAAGTTATCCGGGGAAGAGTTGGGGTACATGGAGTGCATGAGATAGAGGAAGAAAGACTGAGATGGTAGGGCCATATAATGAGGATGAAAAAGGTGAAGATGCCTAAGATAATGATGGAAATAAGGTTGAAGGGAAAAGACCGCAAGGCAGGCCAAAAAAGAGATGGAAGGAGCAAATAACAGAAAGTGTGCAAGTGAGAGTAGAAGAATGTTGGAAGGAGCAGATGACATAAAGTGTGCAAGTGAGAGTAGAAGAATGTTGGAAGAATAGAGGAAGGTGGAGGCATTTGACCAAACTGACCTGGCCACATGCTGGAAACACTTAAAAACTTAGATTGTAGATAATGATAATGATGTTGACAAAGTTGAATCGGGTCTGGTGCTTTATAGTTTTGATTTCATGTGCGAATTTTGATTGGCCTCCACTCTTAGTCCAGAGGCTAAAGTCACTATTTTAACAAAATTGTACATTTTATAGCATGGTGTGCAGCGATCTGGAAAACAGGGAAGGCAGGGAAAAGTCAGGGAATTTGATCACATTTCTGGAATTTTCACACATTCATTAAATAATAATACAAAACTTTCATTCACACTATTCAAAATAACATTTTTCTTCCTGTTAATAGTCTCTGCAAATCTTTTTCAAAACAGTTTAACATACTAATCTGAATTCTCAAAGACAACACATGATTTTGGTTTCATTTTTTCATCCCTCTCTCTGCATATTTTTAGCCAAAGTTGAGCCATGGCTATGCACATGTACGAGAATTTGATTATGCTATTGAAAGAAGAAACAAAACAAAAAAGTGTCTTGCAACAATTTTAAACTGTACTGATGTACTCAATAGGATCTAATTGAATTCTAACTTAAATCGCACCACACATTTGCTAGTTATTTCCTTAGTTAAAAAGTTTATTTAATATCACTTTCTCAACATATGAAAATTCAGGTAAACAGTATAGAGTATGTTAATTGCAAATCATTTTGCTAACTTTCAGAAGAACAGCAAGAGAAAAAACTGCTGCACTGGCTGACATTAACAAGCAGCTATCTGATAGGTTAAATGGATATAAAAACATTTAAATGTTATTTGGCCCGATATTTTTTTGTTTAAATTGTTTGTTACTCGTTCTGCTGATTCTAGGACCTAAAAAAAACTGAGATTTTAATTATTGTTAGTAGAAACATTCATGCAAAGACTCCTGTATATAAAATACCATAAATGAAAAGCATGTGCCAGCAGAAAACATTGTTAAATTATGAAATCCATACTCATCTGGCGGAATACATCATCTAGAATGATTGCACTAACCAATAAACCAAGGAGAATGAAGTAAGTGATAACAAAGTTAGATTTCTATTTTTATAGTCCTATCTATTCATTAAATTTGGTGAAAAGTTATTGTTTCCAATCTTAAAAATTTGGTATGGCTTATAATTTTTTTTATTGACGTGTTTAGCTTTTGGCAGTACGAGAATTAACAGTTTTGGTTCTTAAGAAGTCCTTGAAACATCCTTAAATTTATGTTTCATATGTGTGTAAGAACCCTGGTCTTTGGATGGACAAAAAGGTGAAATGAATACTTAAGCATGCTGATTCAAACATGTCTTATTAGCCCCTAAACAAGGATTTCCAAGTGACAGAAGATGTATTTACCCATCAATCTTAAATTATCCTGTTTTAGACATAATTTACATGACTTCACGTTAGTCAAGTCGATTAAAAATGGATTTTACTGCTCTTTCCTTCAATCTAAGCTGCCTGGAAAAATGTGAATTTCTTCTGGTGAACCTGTAAAACACAGGTAATTTGGCAGTAAGAAAATAGTGGCAGCCCGGTCCTAAGAATATCAACACCAGAAACATAAAATGAGTTATAATCCACTATATTGCAAATCTGAATCTTGGAAAAATCTATTTAAATATAACAGAATAATAGAAAATACAAATAGTAATTAAATATTAACAATCTTTCTTATAATTTATTCACTATAACAGTCATAACATTAAGTTAAGTGTTGAATTACTGGTCTGGTGTCTGGTTGTGTAGTTCTAAGACAAATTTCACTTGAAAAATTTAAATAGATATATTTAAATATATATATATATATATGTATGTGTGTATATATATAAGGATTTGAGTCTTGAATTCAAAATTCTCTCTTATCCTTGAATCTCAAATAGCCTTAAGAATTTGTAGGCCACTCCTACAATAAAGTAATAACAGGGATTACAGTTCTCTTCCCACACTCACATATCGACTACGGTGCTTTAGTGGTTTAATGTGTCATTAACTTTAGAGCTTGTTGATCTGCTGTAGACCAGATATGTGATTATAATCAAAGCCTTAATGAATACATCTTCCCTTATCATTTAATGATTTGAAATTTTTTCCAGAAATTTTCCATCCTTGTCTTCAAATAACAACTCCCCACCCTTCAAAGCCACACACTGACAATTTGTTTTAATTCATTACAATGTTCAATAAGTTTTTTCAAATAGCTTAGTTGGCTATTACTTTCTTGCGTTACGAGCATACAAATTATGAATAATTTAAGTTTACACAGATCCAGTCAAGTTTGTAATTATGTTAAACTGATAGTAAACATACATGAAAGGCTGTAGAAGGGATAGTTGTAAATAAAATGTTTAAAAGCTTTTGAAAATTCTCAAATATTACCTCAAAGTGGCTAAAGCCATGTCATTTCAACATTGATGTAAATTATTGGTTATGTTGAGTATTAACTTAATAACTTGTAGATAGCCATTTTACATTTTGGAAACAAGTCCTCGGAATCTGCCACCCAATGTAAAGCACTAGTTGCACCAGCCCTGCATATAAAGTCACTTTCTTTATATTCCTAACGTGTCGACATTATAGTTTGTAATTACGGCTGTGAAAAGCTAAAGTTTAAAGTCACTGCATTTATGTGTTGGTAAAATAAATTTTTCAAACGTTTGGTTGAAAATTGTATGAGTGAGTGGGTTTTGGAAGCATGTTTGGACTAACCCGTGGTTGTTTCTGACTTCAGACCGATGAGGAACTGGACCCGGAGGATGTAGAGTTTGATGAACATTACACCATTGAAACGAGGAGCAAATGTAAGGCTCACCTCAATTTGGGCGGCAAGGGGGCGAGAACATAATTTTCCTGTAGATTTTCTCATACTTAATATGTTTATCCATATAAACTGAAACATGATGGCTTACACAAACACGTTATTCATGATAAACTGAAAACTTATGGATTTTAAATGTGTTTTTTTTTAAACTTAATATTGCCATATCTCCTTCAAAATAAATTACTGTTACTTCCACATTCATCCAAATTGTTCAAAGTCATAATAAAATATACTAACCAGTAGCTATTTGTTGAAACGATCTTTCGGAAAGTATTTTTCAATTTATTTTGGATCCTTAAAGCTCTAACATGAATGCTCAAATAACTGTTTAACATCAGGAAAACACTTGTTTCTTGTTTCCTTGCCGTCATGTTTGTTTAGTCTTGTAGTGTAGTAAATGTCTGTGCTTTGGGGCCCCCGTGTTTTTTTTCAGAATTCTGAAGAACTTGACACAGATACAGAATTTGAGCCTGCAGAAGACCAGATTCTAGATACCAGGAGCAGATGTAAGAATTTCATGCAAGTGAAAGTTGATAAAGGAAAAATAAGATAGTTGTAGACCTTAAAGAACTTTATACTTCCAAATGCTATTTCATCACGAGAAAGATCTTCTCTAAAAATGGTAACATTCAGACTTGTATTGGTGGCATGACTAATAGTAACCTTGAGGCCACCTTGACTGGGTAGCTCTTCCGCCACATCCTCACATTTGTGGTATACCATTTTTCCCCATGCTTTTTTTTTAATCCATCTTTTATATAATGTTTTAATTGACTTATTTATTGCAACCCACATCAATTGGCACATAGACTAAACATCGTGTCATTTCTTCTTTGCCAGTGACATG
Organism: Timema shepardi; assembly: GCA_902151425.1. Classification (NCBI taxonomy): domain Eukaryota; kingdom Metazoa; phylum Arthropoda; class Insecta; order Phasmatodea; family Timematidae; genus Timema; species Timema shepardi. Next base: position 88,715 of record CABFVX010001909.1, on the reverse strand, counting down.
GTTTGAATCTCTGCTGAACATACAAGTATAAAATAACTATATATAGGTTGTTCCACTCTTAAATTTCAGTACAGGTCTTAAGGAGCACACACATCTGCTAGATCTAATTGCTTGAGACAGATGAAAATGTAAACCTTTTATCCTAAATATATCAAGTACACAAAGACTATCCAAATAGTCCAAGGATGCTTGATATGCAGTCTTGATGAATTCATGCTTGTCACACACTTTCCAAATGAAGACTGCGTCAAACTATTCGAACGCCAACTACCTTTCTACATCCCAGGGTCTGCAGTGCAACTCTCGAGCAATTATCTTAGAAACCATGTAAATGCCAAAACTATTCTCTTTGGTGTAATATACATTCTAGGAGTTAATACTTTGACTATAGTATTTTAAAATAGAATGTGCAATTATTGGGCATACTTATAGATTTTTGGTGACTTCTTTTCATACGACATTTCAAAAATATCAACACACAGGTCATAAAGTTGAAATGGCAGTTAATGTAAGATAATGAGTGGCAGAAAAAACAAAGCAATTGACAGTCAAATAAGATAATAATAGAACAGTTGCCGGTCAAACTCCGCACTAAGGCCGAATGAGAACGTTTCAGCGATGTGTGGCTTCCATCCTAGGATCCAAGGATGTGAAGAGGAATGCATCGGCATCCTTCATGACTATCCAGACAGACCTACACTTGATCACATGATTTCTAATGCAACTCGCAAGGATACGTATCAAGGCAACAGTGCATAAATAAGACTACTCGGATACAGCCAAAGCTTAAAAACGCTCTATTTCCTTTGTTATAAAACATTTCATGCTTTGCAAGCATTGTTCATGATTATTATTATAGCCACCATAAAATTATTTGCTTTCACACACAATTATAACGAGACTTATGACATGATATTTTTTTGGAAATTGACACGCGTCAATTTTCATATTTTGTGAAAAATAAGTGATATAATATTTTATTTGGTAGTTTATATTGCTTTCACTAGCTGCATCAGTGAATTTTATATAATATAGGATGCTTTTTCCAAAGAAATAACGATGTTTGTTTCTGAGCTACAAAAAGGCAACTTCGCTACATAGGAACAGAACAGCGCTAAAGGGGAAACTAATTGGTTAGAAAGGGATGTTAAGTGTCCATAAGAAACTGTACTGCAATTTAAGAGTGGAACAACCTATACATATATTCCCAGTAAATAATAAAAGTTGTCTGATTTTATTTCAAGCACGTATTTTAATAGTAAAAGGGTCATTTTCATTATAAAAAAAAGGTATGCAACTTTTGTGAGCTGCTTTAGTTAAAATAGTATTCTATAATGTTTATTATATTTGAAAATGTAGTGGAGGCAAGTAGTTATATTTGATATATATGTTACCATTAAAGTGTAAAATTCTGTTATTTCATAAAATAACTAGGTATTTTATGAATTTCTTGTCTGGATCAGTTAAAGTATGAAATAACTACAGTAGCCCCATGGCTTCTTTGTTACTGAATGACAGATCACAGCTGACGGCTTTGAAATGTTACCAGACCAAATTATGTATCCCTACGCTGAACCATTTGATCTGCAAAAACATGTGTTTAGCAGCTGTCACTTCTGACAGTCAAAATTTAGGTAGGTATATACGTAAATGTTGGCTGTCAGAAGTCAGCTCTGAGCTGTCAGTCAGCACCAAAGAAACCACGGGGCTACTGTAGTTATATAAAAGAATACAGCATTATTATACGCTTTAACTGACCCATTCAGATAATTTGTGAAATACCTAGTTATTTTATTAAATAACTTTTACACTTTAACACTAAATGGGTGCAATAAACACATTAGTGTACATGCCAGTTTCATAACTCCTTACAAATCAAACTAATTAATGAGGCTTCATATATTCAGAAAGGCATTTTTTTAAATTATGACTTTATACACCAATGACTTAATTTTAACAATAAGGATGATAAAGAAACTAGTCGCATCATGGTAGAAAAGGGATGAGAGAACTATATTGAACACCATCTCCCATTGAACCTTTATGGGATTCAAACCTCAACCTCCCGGTCACAAGTAAATAAAGATTAAAAATACGATACTTGCATGTAAATTATAACTAAATAACCTAATTTGTGCTGAAAATGATTAAATTTCACCAAATAAAAAATTCAATTTTTTTATAAGTCAATAAATAAAATGCTTTAATTGACTAAAAATATAAAAAATCTCAACTATTAAAGCTAGAAAAATGACAGGTAAATATATCATTCTTAAATTTAAAATATATTTGTTTGGTCATAATATAAATTACTAATTCAAGAATAACATTTTAAAGTTTCTTAAGGATTTGTGTAAAAATGGTAAAAAAAACACCTAAATATTAAGGATGGAAAAATTATGGCTATATTAATCATTCTTAAATTTAAAATATTGGTCTTTGGTTATAATATAACTATTAATTTAAGAATCAATCAATGATTCAAAGATATATGAATTATTAAAGTTATCAAAAAGAGTTGTATTAAACACAAAATAAGCTTGGAAAATGCACAATAAACACTATTGCTTTGTTGTATATCAAAAGTAATTATTATAGTTAAAACATTTATTTAAAAAGCTGTTGTAACAAGACGCGTTTAAAATTTGACATGACATTTCAGATTATGCAGCTCATTAACATTGGTAAAAAATACTATAATAAATAATTATTATTTTTTATATTATTCATTTAATATTTCAATGAACTCTAACAAATGATTATGTATAATTTATTTAGTATACGTAATTGAAACAGAAAATAAGGAAACTAGTCTTTGAAAAGGTTTAAAAAAATGAAAATTAAGTCAATTATTAATAGTAAAAAATTGGAGTTGACAAATTGATGATCTGTATTTGATTTTGTGATTCCATTTCTCATTAAGTTGTTATGCTCTGTGAGCATCCATCATTTGCTGACTGGCTTTGATATAATTCTACATCATCATCAGGGCTTTAATAAAGAAAGGCAAACAAAATATAGCTAGACTATAATGCATTGGAGTATCAATGGAGTGATAAATGTACAAATTATATCAAAATGAAAATAGTCAATATTTAACAATTAGAGATGGGTCGAATCCACTATTTTTCATATCCTAGCGAATTGTTAGAAATTTTAATGATTTACAAATAGACCTACATTACACAATATAGGCCTAAACTGTGAATTAAGATTTATTTCAATCATGCTTTCAATTTTAATCAACCCCAACCACCCCTCACAAAATACAGGTTAAAATCCAGCCAAATTAAACAATCTGGACTCATATTATTGTTTGGAAATCAAATCAATCAAAATTTGAGTGTTTTTAGTTATTTTAAAAGTGTTGTTAGAATGAGTTAAGTTTCTAGGCCTATTTATCCTTTGATCAACTTTAATCATCATTAGAGGATAATAATATATATTAATAAGATATTAAAAATAAAAATACAAACCAATATTTTTTATAAAGACTAAAACAACATACTTAATAAATTAAACATACATTGGAAATAGTGAATTCAATAATGCCTAACTATATATATATATAAGTGATATATATCACTTATCTATCTTCACTTAGAAAACAAGAAATATATTCGATACTTGCGATATATCAATTTCTGAGAATACATTCTATTAAATACACAAATGTATTTTCGACTCCAATATGTTCATTCCATTTTATAAGGTAGGACTACGATTGAATACTTTTACATTTACTTCAATAACATATTTTAAAAAAATAATAAACTCTTAAAATCGATTTAAAAACAAATAATGAATTATCAAGCCGTTATTTGATTCTTAAAACTCGAGAGCGCTTACTAAGTGATTAGATTACCTGAATTGATTTCAAACAAACAATCGATATACAATACATAGGCCGATAGGCATAACTAAACACTTTTATCGGTGTTTAACTGTCGTCAGTATTTATTTTTCATGAAACCCAACAAAATGTCTAACTTAGGATCATATGCAATAAATTGCTGTTCTTTGCATAGTTGTAGATAATTAATAATAATAATATTTAGCACCGCTTCATACTACTCGTTCGGGTTATACTTTTTTAATCACTAATTACGCTAATGGATTAGGAATTGGGAAGGTTGAATTAGAGGAAGTGAACCCGCATTTGCGTGGAGGGAGACTGTAAAACCATTTGGGGAAAAAAACTCCATTTCACCTGACCGAGATTCAAACCTCGATCTTCTCGTCCTCAGCAGTCAAGCTCAACACGGCTAGTGCGTTAGCCAACTACGCCACCAAGGCGGGTTTGTAGATAATTAAAACCAGCTGAGGTAGGGAAGGTAGGGTACTAGGCATGAAAGATTTTGCACACCTAACTATTATTATTTAAAAAAAAAAAGATTTTATTCATGCTAATCTCTTTTGTCCGACAAAATAAAGATTACTGATTAAGTTGTGCTTTTCAAGTAGGTCTAACTAAGTAATTTTTGAATTCAACATATTATACTTGGTTAATGAGGTGAAAGGTTCGACCATCGAATTCAGTAAAACACCAAATCCTCGAATCTTGAATACTTGTCAGGATTCGAAGATTTGAAAATTAGAGTGGCCCATCTCTATTAACATTTATAAGTTAGAAAAATAATGCTGAGAATTAAGGAACTGTTAACAAATGTTAAACACCTCTTTTACTTTTTTTACCATTGATCTTTGGTTGAAGGAAATTAATTTTTTAGAATGGAAACTTTGATTGCTTGTAAGAATATTAAGAACTTAATTGTAAAGGGAAGTTGGTACTCTTTTTTTTTTTCTGAAATAGCCAGGAAAAAACCCCAATGACATCTACTTAGACGTAATAAACTATGTATAATTTTAATAAGGCTAGTTCTCATTAAATCAATCTAATTTGACTCTTATTTGTATACAAAATGCCAAGTAATCAATCTCGTTAAAGATCCAATTTGATTTTCGTATTTGTAAAATGCATTTTAAAATGGTAAAATAAACTAAAAAAAACCCATCTATATTAATTTTAATGTGTCTGTAAAAGTTTGTAAAAACAGGACTTGCAATATTTAGGTGTCTTAATCAAAGCAGTTCTATTATCATTAGGAGTCTGTGAGCTTGGTTTTTTTTTTATTCGAGTCAGTATTTCTAAAAGCTCCCGAGTTCAAGTATATCCATAGCTTTAAAATGTTAAGAGTATATATTTGTTTATTTTAAATGTAAATATCACATCTTTAAAATTTGAAATTTAAAAAATATACTAAAACACCGGTTCTTAAAATATGGATGGCACTCATTTTTTTAAATATAAATACTTTTGGAAGTTAATAAATAGATATATCGGTTTTTAAATTAGAAATAACTCTTAAAAAACACAATTTAAAAACAAGAAACAAACTTAAATATATATGGCCTAGTAGAAAAAATAATTAAAATGGTTTCAACACTCATGTCTTTAAGGGCATTAAAATTACACTAACAATTATATTTTTTTTAAAAAGTATTAAAATGAATGATTGCATGATGGCTTGGAAATGTATAACAAGACAGTGTAGAAACAATGTAAAATGATGTAAAGTAAGTGATAGTGAAAGAAGCCAACCTGAAAGGATAGTTATGTTAGGTCTGGGTAGGACCAAACTCACTTCTCTCTTCATATCTAATTAAACTTTTACACTTCCTACTTCTTCAAAACTTTTACAGTTCTACATTATTTTGAATTTTTGAAAATATTACTTTTTCATTAATCTCTTTGTATGAAAAATATTTCCAAAAATTCAAAACAATGTGCAACTGCGGAAGTTTGAACAATTGGGAAGTGTAAAAGTGTAAGAAGAAATAGAGAAGGGTGTTTGTTTATGTTGGAGTTCAATTATTACCAACAAAACGTTCATGTTTGTTTATGTTGGAGTTCAATTATTACCAACAAAACGTTCATGTTTGTTTACATTTGTAGTTCACTATAACGCCGACAGATGTCTCATGAATTTAGTCTTAAAAGGCTTTTTCAAATAATAAACCGTTAGTCATGCTCCAGCCAAGCGCTGTACCAGTCGTGCTATACATTGTGTTAGCAATATTGTGTATTTCGATCACTACTCTGCCCAACAGTTTCCCAAAATATGCTTAAATAACTTAATTTACCCTATAAGAAAACTTAAGAGTCATAAACAATTAGAAATTTGAAGTTCATATTTTGTTAATTATTTTTTAATGTAATCATGCATGATCACGTCTTTCGTTTCATTTCCATTCCTCTATGCGCAGTTGCATATGTGTGTTGTACGGGTTCTCGTCAGACATTATCCTATTGATACATTTATTTCAATTGAATTTTTAATACTTATTAAAGTTGATGCTCATATTTAAAAATTAAAAATAATATGAATAAAATAATATTTCTAGAAAACAATATACAATACTAAATGCTTTTAATATAAATGTTTGGTAAAATATGTATTTCAATTAATAAGATCAATATTTATTTTAGAACGGTTAACCAACATAACTAAATACTAACTAAACTAGTGTTAGTTTTGTAGTTAAACATATTAATTAATATAAGTTTTAAATATCTTAAGTTTGAAAATATTCATTAGAATTAGAATAGTATATTCTTGATATTACATTTTTAATCCAACATTAGAAAGAGACCAAGTAAAAATAGTAAAAAGAATAATTCAATTATTTAGTAAATCTATTTATCTATTTTTATTTTCATTGCTTTGTCATGGCAATACAAGTAAACAACTTGAATCAAGGATAATTCAAAATAAACAACAATATTGAATAAATTTACCTGTCAACAGTAGTTTTAAAGCTCTATTACACTATTAATGGGAAAATTGATAATAATTTTAACAATTTATCATGTAACTGGATGATTATTAGTGGAAATGTCGATACTATCTAAATTAAATATCCTATTCTTACAATTCAATGTTAAAAATGTATTATTAAGTACATCAAGTGAAAGCTTGAAAATGACGAGCCCACAAAACTCTTGAGCATAAAGGACAAGCTTGGCTCAAAATTTGAAATCCGAGTACTCCCAGAGCCCTAATTCTCAGTTGATAGATACCCCTTTTATTAAGCAAAGTTTAACAACAAAGTGATTTAGTTCTTGTATATTTAAAGGGTAGCATTTGCTTGATCTTTTATCTCTATAGATAAAGATAAGTTGTATCATGACCACCTCTGTGGTCCATTGGTCAAAGTTCCTGGGTTCAATCCCCATTGCTTCCAGATTTTTCTGTGTAGTGGTGGGTTTGGAGCAAACTGAATTCAGCCTTGTGAGGACAAATATGGAGCTACTTGAATGAAAAAATAGCAACTCTGGTCCAGAAAACTAAGACTAATGGCCAGAGGGCTAATCACATGAGACCCTCTAGCCAAACAAAGTTGGCACCAACAGACAGCGGCCGCTTGATCACTTTAGTTTGATTGCTGTTGCGCCATAAGGTTTTTAAGTTAATCGTATAATATGTTAGTCATTCCCCTGTTCTGTTAATATAAATTTATTACACTTTCTTGTAAATGTTTTTCTATATATTTCGATCAGATATGGTTTTTTTTAATCAAATCAAATCTCACTATCTCTCTCTAAAATTTATTCCTATATAAAGTTTGTAACCAATTTTATAAATGTGTCATAATAATGACTTAGTAGGCAGTACTTTAATGGCTTGTACAAGAACATGGTCCTGTTTCTGCCAGATATGTGGCAGGGATGAACTAAAAATGTTTATTTATGGCACACATTACATGATTTTAAGGAGTTTAAATTTACAACGATTATTAAATATTCTAATTAGAGACAAGCTATGTAAATTTGTCACACTCCTCACAAGAGTGTATTGTGTTTTCAGCGAGCGCACATACAGGCGAGCATGGCGTCGACGAGTATCCTGACATTAGCGGCATTACCACTGCCAGGGTATGTTGGAATTAAAGTAAATTTTTTAATATTAATATGCTTAGTTGACAAATAAATATTTTAGTGTGTTTCCCAACATCTAAACACCATAAATCTGAAAATTTTCCAACAAATAACAGCTTAGTTATGAAATGATGCCTGAATAACAGTATCTCACTAGCAAAGTACTTTATAGCTAGTTTCAAATCATGCACTCAGTTTCACTACGCAGCCTTATAAGATGGATTTCAATTTATGAATTAAATTTAACTTGTTTTATGCTTCAAAATTCTTAGTACTAAACATTGTTTTATTAAACACGCATTGAAAATATGACAGAAGGAACGGCATATAAATATCTAAAAAGGTTTTATTGCCTGAGGTTGATTGCTGTAGCCTTGGAGCACCCTCAAGCCATAGTCATATTATGAAGTTAGGATTCTGCTCTTTTCTGCTGAAACCAGGAACACTGGTGCACCTGGAAATTTAATGTAATGTGTTTTGTTTTAATGTAAGCTTTTGTGCTTAAATTTTTCTGATTGAAGTTTGGCACTTCTATCTTTCTTTTAATAATTGCTATACATAATCTGAAAAAAATATTTTCAAAATATTTGGTTGAATTTTGTATTTCTGACAAATACAGGGTGGGCCAAATTAAATCGGCCCCAAGGAATAATGTATTAAATAGTATCAATGCACATTTTAACATTTTTTTAAAAATAAATGAATCGTAATATTAAAAGTACACTTACATTTATTGTTTCCTTGTTTACAACTCATTATATTTAGATTTTGAAATGTTCGGTGTTGCATTGTGATTTCAAAGTCTCTGTTCGAAAGGCTTTCCACCAGCCATTACATACAGTTGCACGCGTGAATCGTGCTAATAAAATAATTCTTCAATGGGAATTCTAGCAATTTCTTGTAATATGTTATTCTTCAAGTCTTCCAAAACTCGTTAATTGTTCTGGTAGACTTTCGCTTTTAGGGAACCCTGGAGATCAGACTACAGAGCGTGGTGGCCATGAGTCCTTACTGATTATTCTTTTTTCTGTAAAATCTCTGTGGATTTGAGTGAGAGACCAATCATAAATATGGCAAGTCACTCCATCTTTTTGGAAGAAGGCATAAGGGAACGGCCAGACAGAGTGAGCGAGCAACTAAAATATAAAGAGCTAGCTGCTAATCACACGTTCGCTTGCTGGTTTGGCTACACAATTGCTCGCTCGCACGCTTGTCAGTCTAACCCTAAGGAAGGAAGTAGGCATAAGAAAGTTCTTCCGGAGTCAACTGGGCTGCAAATTCTTCATACAACCATAAATAGACGTCTATATTAACAGTCTCTTCAAAGAATAATTGTTCTGATGATCAGGTTACCAGAAACTGCACACCAAACACCAATATTCAAATGGTGGGGCGTTTTCTGTTGGTCTTCATGTGGGTTATTCTGCAACCCACTGCCACTTATTCTAAGAATTTATGTATCCTGATAAATGGAACCATGCTTCATATATTGAAATGAAGAAAAATGGGTCGAGGAATCCTTGGCTAATTTTCTCAAAAAACCACTGGCAGTAATTTACACGTTTACCCTTAAGTTGTTTTAATGCATGCACAACACTCACACAATAGGGTTTCATTTCGAATCTGTGAAGTATACGCCGACACGACGTTCAAGAAACTACTGTCTGCTGGGCTTATCGTCATGTTGATTTGGTCTTCCAATACGGTTTGCTCTGTCAGCAACAGTTTCTGGTGTTAATACAGTTGGTTGTTTCTCTCTTCTCATTGACATCAGAGCCTGTTATTTGCCACTTTTCATTAACTCTTGTATTGTTGATATTGCAGGAACATTACTAAAAGAATATTTCTCTTCAAATCTTTCACAGACTACATTGATATTGTGTGAGCATATTCCTTCACAAGGAAAACATGCTGTTCAGTTGAATACGACATCATTAACTGACAAACACTAGAGAGTGGAAGGGTCCAATGACCTTTGGCAGTCATCATTGTACACATTTGCGACAACTATGTGGTCAGAAGTTGGTGAAATAGCCAACAGCCAAATATGTGCACAACTGTGCATAACGGCTGGTGGTAAGCATGTTGTGCCTCACTTTTCATTCAACCCTTGTATCTTTCCTCCGCACTTGTACAGGCCGTGCCAACCACCCTCTCTACTGCTTGAACCGCTTCACAGTTCATGTTCTCTGAGCCCTCCATTACAACTTCTCCACTGTACTCAGCGCCAAAGAGAACTCTTCTCTCTAGTGACTTGCGTGATGGTCACGATCTCTTGCGTTTGCCTGTACTAATAGGAAGCGTCCTTTTCCTCCCATTGAGCAAGGCCAGGCAACAGTGGAGGGTATGTAACACAGTAATTCCTGGAGCAGTTCTCATTGGTAAAACACCCATCCTCCCACCCACCCCCGGTGTATTGTCTATTCGAAAGAGCACTAATAAATTTTCGTGTTTTGGAAAGAGCAATAAGTATTTTTCATAACTCCCTCTCCTTCCGCCGTCATCCTACCTCCCACCGCGACTAACGTTTACGGGACTTCATCCTACCTCCCACCGCGACTAACGTTGCCGGGACTTCATCCTACCTCCCAACGCGACTAACATTGCCGGGACTTCATCCTACCTCCCACCGCGACTAACGTTGCCAGGACTTCATCCTACCTCCCACCGCGACTAACGTGTCCGGGACTTCATCCTACCTCCCATCGCAACTAACGTTGCCGGGACTTCATCCTACCTCCCATCGGAGCTAACGTTGCCGGGACTTCATCCTACCTCCCACCGCAACTAACGTTGCCGGGGCTTAATCCTACCTCCCACCGCGACTAACGTTGCCGGAACATCATCCCATCTCCCACCACAACAAACATTGCCAGGGCTGCTCCCTACATGCCACCGTGACACCTGTGTTACCAAGACTCCATCCTTCTACCTCTCCACCTCCATCCTTCCCACCTGCTTGTCCTTTTTCACCGGCAATCTCATGGAATGGACTACACCCGCCACTCCAGCAAGGCCCACCGACAGAAGACCCTGAGGAGGACGTTGGTGACCAAGTACTTCCCCTGAGGGTCTATTTTATACTATCTCGACCGCAACACCCAAACCCCCAAACGTTCCCACTTCGCTCCAACATCTCCGAGAGTCCCTACCCCTGAGTTTTCTAACTCCTCTTCTTGTCTTCCCCTTTCACCAGCCACCTGTACCCCACTTCGCTCCAACATCTCCGAGAGTCCCTACCCATGAGTTTTCTAACTCCTCTCCTTGTCTTCTCCTCTCACCAGCCACCTGACCCCCACTTACTCCAATTTCTTCTTTAAGCCCTGAGGGCTATCATCTGCATACCCTACCCCCACCCACAAGACCCGCGAGATCAGTGCCTAACAACGAATGTTGCCTGGACGCAACCTGTTACCCCCAAAGCCGCAGACGAGCGATGACAAACATTTTGAACAGAGACTTTGAAATCACAGTGTAACACTGAACATTTCAATATCTATATGTTAGAATGAATTGTAAACAAAGAAACAATAAATGTAAGTGTGCGCTTAATATTACCATTTATTTATTCAAAAAATGTTAAAATGTACATTGATACTATTTAATAAAGCTTTTTTTATTGGGGCCAATTTTATTTGGCCCACTTTGTATTAGACACTCCCTCCACTTTTATTTTATGGCTCCAAGATGGATATTCATATTGACTTAGCTGCCATACTTGTTAGCTACTATAACTGAGGAAAACTTAGAATTTATATTTTTCTTTACACTTAAACAATAACATTTGTCTTTTAATTATAAAACAACTAGAGATATCGTAATTAAAATTCCTTTTTTTTCTCTGTTCAAATTTTTAAATTGTAATCTTGATTTTTTGATTATCACTGTTGATTATTCAACCCTTACAATCCTATTTTATTAATCAAACCTCACATTAAAAATATTTTTTAACTTGTACACTATATCATAAAATGGTAGGAAAACAATGCTAGAAAGTGTAGAGGATTAAAAAAAAACTCCAATTTTATTCATGCAAGTTCATTAGAAAACAGGTCAGGTTATTGCAAATAAAATTTGCTGATACCAAAGTGAAATGGCAAAAGTTATAATGATTGTCTAAAATGAAAAAATCACCCAACCCTGATCACAATTTTGTAAAAATTGCTTTAATTTCATATACTAGTATTTGAGAGCGAATAATCAAGGTATCAAAAATTATGATTTTAAGATCAATTCTCCATTCTTTTGATACCATTAATAATCAAGGGTATTGAATTTTACATTCTTTAAAACAACCCAAAAGTATAACTCTTCCAAATAGTGGGAAATGGTTTTTAAATTATTGTGTACCTCAGTGGTCTTCGGGTAAAATGCTGATGTTCCTGGGATAGACTGATCTTTCTAAGTGATATCATTCTGTAGCACATCTTCCTTCAGAGGGGAAGTAAAGCTGTAAGTCCCATGTTGATTGTGGCTTGTAAAAATAATCCTGAAAGGCATGTGAAAATACCTTCCCCTTTAAAATTGATAGGTCCTTTCGTTTTTGCGCATAGACATTCTCATGGGCTGACCTAATAATCATTTGGTTCAGAAAGTGCACGTTAATTACCTCAAATAAATGAAAAATGAAAATGTATTTAAATCTCTAAACAATGTGTGTTTTCAGGAAGCCATGCGTAAGATGACTGAAGAAGACAAGCAGAAGATCGCACAACAGGTGGAGTATTTCCGTAGTGAGAAGCTCAAGTTTGACCGCGAGGTGGCCAAGTGGGACGACACAGGCAACGACATCATTGTGTTGGCTAAACACATGTGCATGATCATGATGGAGATGACAGACTTCACAAGGTAATAATTCCTCTGAGGTTGTAGGATAAAAATTTGGCTGATTTTTAGGGTTAGGTAGTCGCACATTTTGTTTCAACCCCTCAGTGGAATGCATTTATTTTACCATGTAAGTTCCATTCTATACATATAATAATAGTTGTATAGTGTTAATAAATTAATTAGTGCCTAATAACTTGGAGATGTATAATAGTACAGTGTAGAAACCCTACAATTTAATTTAAAGTAATTGATAATGAAGAAAGCCAACCTGAAAGAATAGTTAAGTTAGGCCTGGATAGAAAAACACACTTCTATCTTTGTTTCTTCTTAAACTATTACACTTCTATATTTACACCTTGTTTTAAATTTTTGGAAATATTTCTTTTTCATTTGAAAAGAGACACATCTTTCTTTGTGTTTTTTCAATGTGAAGTGTTTTTCTATCCACGCCTAAGCTAACTATCCTTCAAGGCTGTCTTCCTTCACCATCAATTACGGTACTTTATATTATTGTACAGTGTTTCTACACCTTACTATTTTTTATATGTAGTTGTATAATGTATGATAACTGATACAACCACTTCCTTAAAGTTGATTAATGGTGACACTCTACTTATAGCATATTACAATAATATTCTTCTCACTTTTACTGGCAGCAAAGTCTTTAATTACATCACGAAAGTCAATCCTGTGTGATATTTTATGTTGTCCTATAGAGAGTAAGGGAAAACGTTTAAGGTGGTGTTTTATTTTGCACAGTGTTTTACTACCCACTAGGTTTATACGCTTGTGTACTAATTATATTGATGGTTTTAGGGATTGGGAAGGATATATTTATAGGTAGTGTACCCGCATCTGTGTGGAGGGAGAGTGAAAAACTACCCTCATTACACCCAACCAAGATTCAAACCCCGATCTCTCTATCATTGGCAGTCTAATCTACTGTGAGAGTAGCGCCTTAGACTATGTGGGCACTGAAGTGGGCTAATATCATAATTCTTACATAGTTTTGAATCATGACAAGCTTGCTGAATTCTTGCTTGCCTTCAACTTATTGGGAGGGTGCAGAAAATTTGAAATGCTATGCACACCTCTGCGAAAATCCACTCTAGTTGCAATGTATATATTGTACTTAAAAATCAAGTGGGTCAAAGACAGAGCTTCATATATCGTTTTCAGGTGGATAATTTTGTTGTAAAATGATATAATCAAATCATCTGGGTATATTTGTCTCTAAGATGTTTGAATCATTCCAGAATCTCTTCACTAACATTTTTTTAATCCAGGCTGGTCTTTAAGATTGTATTAATATGGTCAAACTTATGTCTTTGCTCTTAAATAATAGAATCCATTCTTATTAAGAACTTATCCTCTTCATTTACATTGCCATCTCCTTTGTCTTATTTTTCTTAAGCTCTTATTTTGAGTCGTCCAGTTTCAAATTCTGCTGGAATATCTAAATTTGGTTAAACAAGTTTTGCTTTAGAGAGAATAATTGGTTGTCCTGAAATATTTATTAGTGGTTTTTATTCAAGACAATTAGATAAAAAAAAATCCTAAGGACGAGGATCCCTTTAGCTTGTGGCCCAGTGCGGTTATCACCAAAGTCCTTCCTCGTTCGCTTACCTTGACAATAGGAATTAAATCTTCGAATCCCTCAAAGAATGTAAGAATATTCATGATTCAAACAATTTATTTTTTAAATTTGAATTTATTTTAGGGCTCTAATGCAGCTTATTGATGGCTCAGCCATTACTTAAGGCATGTTTTCACCTTTGAATAGGTTTCAATATGTTTACGATTAGGGATGGGTCCTCGAATCCTTAAGGATATACAAGATTTGAGAATTTGAGAAAATTTCAGATTCAAGATTCAACTCTCCCTCCCCCCTCTTCTCTCCCTCCCCCCACAACCCTCCCCTCCCCCCCCCCACCCNCCCCCCCTCCCCTCTATCATCCTTCCATCCTCCAGGATGAACTTAACAACCAGTCTCTAGACTTAGTAATGTAACACTTGAACCCAATGTATGAATGTTATAATTAATGGATTATAATAAAGAATGTTAACATTTAGTTACTATTTCTCTTTTCTACTTTTGTATTATATTTATATTCCCTCTTATGTTCATAAGTTTTTTCAATAGTATTGTGGGTGGTTACATGGGTTTATGACCGAGACCAAAATAAATGGCTCGGTTTGAACCAATGAGCAGAGAATTGAAGACCTCCACAGCAACAAGGATGCAGCTCCATTTTAGGCAAAAACCAGAAACTATAAACACAGACAAATGGAAATTAAATATTAAAAATAAAGTTATTTCTGAAGGTAGAGCATATTTAAATTGTTAAGGTAAAGAAGTAAGACCAAGAACTACCGGACTCTATTATCTGTGTAAGTGCAAGTGATTTCAAAAAGTTGCAGAGGAAAAGAGAAACAGTATCTTATCAAAATGTAATAACATTAGAGAAAATCATCTTAAAGATGTTTATTTAAGTGGCCTAGTTAAAACCAATCTGGTTGAAAGAGTTTGGCCAGAAACTGGTGATGGAAAGAAGTACAGTTTTTCTCACTCTTATTATATTCAACTCGGTACATAAAATCTGATGGTATGTGAAGCTGCTTTTGGTTCTATTCATGGCATTTCAAGAAAAAGAAAACATTTCCAAAGCCCTCAACTCTGCTTCTAATATGACATCACAAGATCAGCATGGAAATCATCTTAATAGACCTAACCGTATACCGGCTGTTGTTATTGAGAATGTAGATAGCCATTTAAGAAGTATTCCGCCCCATGAATCTCACTACAGTAAAAATTAAAGCAGTAGCTTTTATTTATCACATGAGCTTAACATACAAAGAATGCACCAACTTTATTTAGAAGAATATCAACCGAAAATATACCAAATACTAATGACAAGTTATGAAAAAGTCTTCTTCCTAATTTTAAACCTAAAGTGTCAAACCATGTTTAGTACCAATTTTTCAAGCAAATTTCAACTTTCGTTTTGGTTCTCCTCAATCTGATACATGCAATCAATGGGACATTATTGACAATAAAATGAAAAATTCTAAGATTGATGAACAAGAAAGAAAGGCACTAAAAACCCAAATAAATTTAATGACTTTAAACTTTTCAAATAGTTAAAATAAAAAACGTCACTAACAAAATAAAATAATGAAAGAATGAAAATGTTGGGGTATTGACAATTGATTTTCAACAAAATCTTCCCTTACCATAAGTGCCATAATGTGATGCGTTCTAAAGGCATCTATCCAGATAAGACCAGCCTTGCTTATTTCTATGCAAATGATGAAACAACAGCCCCAAATTAAGTTCATTTCTCTTTTCTATCACTACATAGAAAATATTCATAGTAAACAGTTACATTGTTGTGTCATTTTTTCCAATAGTGCAGTCACCCAAAATATAAACTGAACACTAGTACAGTTTCTTTATCTTATGGCAAAAACCATTCATATTTAGACAATCGCCTACCTTTTCCAGTACCAGACCATCTACCTTTTAATAGATGTTTAAAAATCAGCGAGAAGTACATGAGCTATAAAGATCCCCACCCTCAAACAATATTTGCAGAATATTCAAATTTCATATTACATTGTTATACCTCTTCTTGTTACTGAAAATTATGAAGGACACTTAAAAAAAAACAGTGATTTACAATTTTGAAGTATAGAAAATGTAAGTACAGCCAGGACCACCAAAACTTTGTGTTGGCAAGTGTATCTGCTTCTCTTCCAGTCTACAACTCTTTCCTCATTCAAAGAAATGGAAAAGAAAGTAGTCCAATGACGTCAAGTATCATCGCCTACACCTCTACTCTTCAAGTAAAGAAGGTCAAATACCGGGACATAATGTATTTAGCTGAACGTTATGTCCCTATTATATAAATATAAAACACTTAAAAGTTGTGATGTTGAAGGAGAAAATGTTTTGGCAGTGGATGATGATCAGGTTGGGGAACTTGATGCGTTGTTAATTAATAGCTCAGTATTAGCCAAAAATTAACTTTTTTTATTTTCTCTTTTTTTTTATTAGCGTCTTATTTTACATTTCCAAACCATTAGGTAATAAATTTTATCATCATTGTTTTCACTTTCAAACGGCCACCCAATCTTCACAATAGTCTAGTCCATCCCAAATTTCCTGACCCCAAGAGAATCCGAGAAGAAAAACCTACTACCAAAGGTTCATACCCCTACGGTAGCACCCGTTGCAGCACATGTGTAATCCACCTACCAGCTACATCCTTCAACAGCAAAGTAACCAAATTGGAATACAAGATCCCTGGTTATTACAATTGCAAAACCAATAACTTGATATATCAACTACAGTGCAAATCATGTGATGCAGAATATATAGGCCTCACTACAGGTTTTCTCAGAGAGTGAATGAACAATCATCGTTTTGACACAAACCACAAAGATCCCGACAAGCCTGTACCCATCCATGCCGGTACCCACAACCAGGACTTTCAAACCTGCTACACCACCAAAATATTAAGAGCATTTCCCAAACAGTGCAACAGTTTTCAACTTAGACCGTGGGAACTGGCCCACCAATGGATTACCAAATCAAGATTACCACCAGGCCTCAACAAAAGATAAATTATTTATACAATATTATTATTTTTCAAATTAACATTATTATTTTTATATTCTTTTAAATATCATTATTATCATCAAAATCATCATCATAATCATCAGTTTTTCTATAAATACTAACCACAGCCAAGGAATTTACCTTTACTCCCAAAAACAGTTGGCACGATGTGTTTCTAGCAGTTTCTTTTTAAAAATTCAAAATGGCGTAATCCATTTTTTGTGTCATTTGTACTCTCTTCTTCTTTGTGTTTGATAAAGGCAAAAATGCCGAAATATTATTTTATTTGTGTTAAAATGTGTGTGTGACTACTTCTACTATAGAAGACAGAAGAAATGAAGATGTCACCTTTGTGCATTGGATTCTTCCCATATTTTTCCTCTTTCCTTAGGTGGGCTTTCTTCATCAAAATTATTCTTAGTAGTTTATTTTTCCTTTTTCTTTAGTTTTTCCAATTTCCTTTATTATAAAATTATCTAGCCTTTGGGCCACCTCATTTTAAAACATAAAAACATCATCATTGTTTTGTAATAGATTATTACATGAAATAACTTTTTTTTAATGTGTTTTCTATTGAATAAGTCGAATATTTTATTCAATATTTCAGTTTATTTATGTACTTGGTACAAAAAAAAGGGTGCAGCTCCAAGTTTGGAAAATCCCCTATGTCGCCAAGTGACGACATACCTGAATGCTAGTGACTGCATAATATAATGTATTATTATTAGATCCATGCAAAAGGTGAGGTTATTTTTAGGGGAAAAGTTGTGTTATTTTTCTCAAAAAGCAATGATAGTTTATGCTGAAAGTGATGTTATTATTTACATAATTATGAGTAAAATTAGTATTCATTTAAAAAAAAAAAGGATAAAATTGTCTATATTATTCATAATGTCATGCATCATCTGTAATTTTGAAACGTTAACTACGATCTCAAGCAGTAAACAAGATTATTACAACACTAATAACTTAATAAATCTAGCTTTAAATAAGGTATTGCACGGGAAATGAAAAAATGTGTTAAACTTGGGCTGCCATTTACCACAAATTGGTAAAAATGTTTCGAACGTCAGCATCAGTTTGGAACATAACCTTTTTCTCCACCATCCCTCCTCCTCCTACTCCATGACCCAGTGATTTCCCCTTCCACAGTCGTTTCAACCACCTGTTCCTTGGTCTTCCTCTTGGCCAACCCTATGTCCATGTGGGGGGAAGACTGGCAACTCTTGAAGCATAAGTCTGCCTTCAGGGGTGAACTGCAGTATGCTCCATAACTTGTGCAATAACCCTGAAAATTAATGGCTAACGGGGCTCTGGTGAAGCTATGATAGGCCTAGCAAGCCAGTAGTGGTAATAAAACTTGTTTTTATGAATGGATGTAATTTTATCTTTGCTTTATTTGTCACTCATTAGGAATGTTATCGCACGCATTTGTTCTTTAATGTTAAACCATGAATATTAAAAATAATTAGCTAGAGAAAAGCTTTTTTTTTAATCAGTAAAGTTAATATCTTTTGCCAGGAAAACCGGAAATTAAGGATGAATTTTATTCCAGAGTTTTGAGTGGCTACTATATGGAAAGAAAGTTAGACTTCCGTTCACCTTTGCAAAATAGAAATATTATGATTTGAGCATCTATCATAAAATGGTGTGATTTTATTTGTTTTGTATTTCTTTCCATGTTGAATAAATTTCAGTTTACTTTTAAGCTATAGTCAAATTTATGGGAACTTTAGTTTTTTCTGGATAAAAAATAAACTCATGACACAGTTCAATAATGTTGAAAGTTGAAACATTATACCTATTAGTTTAAATCGCTTATGAAAATAACCAACCCTTTGGTTGCTCTCTTCCAGTTAATATTTTATTGCACTTTTCATTTATCAATTAACTTCCACTCCTACTAATATCCTCTGCAGGCATAACATATGTATCTAACCTTTTTAACTTTCTTTTGTTTAGTTTGCAGCTTTTACCTTCCCCATTTCCTTTCCCATGCACTAACTAATCTTTGATTTGGAGGGCACATGTGTTGTTGAATTAGTGGTCGTGTTTATCCCCCACCCAGAGGTCGGGGACCCTTGAAAACCACAATGGATGTGATTAACGCGGCCAAGAAGATATCAGAGGCGGGCACAAAACTGGACAAGCTGACGCGACAAATTGCGGACCAGTGCCCCGAGTCTTCCACCAAGAAGGACCTGTTGGCATACCTGCAGAGGATTGCTCTCTATTGCCACCAGATGAACATTACCTCCAAGGTGAAGGCCGACGTACAGAACATCAGTGGAGAGCTCATCGTTTCAGGGGTGAGTTTAACTATTTATTTTAGTGAAATTTGTTTTTATAGGTCTCAGCCATAAACATGATCATTAATGCACTGAGCTTGAGACTATGTCCAGCCAACTCTTGAGAGACTTTATTTTGAATCCCTGTGGGTTTAATAATTTGAATTTCTCACACACACAATATTAACTATGTTTGGATCATCTTGTTTGTGACTTATCCTTGTATTCATTTGGGATTTTTATTTTTATTCTTCAACTGTCTGTGAAATAGTCTACCAGATAGACTGCGGAACGTCAATGGTTGTTGTTGACCTTGTAGTTCGGCAAACATTATAAACTGTTATTCTAAATAAGTCATTGTTAGGGACATGCAAAAATCTCTTTTGCGATAATGCAAATTTTTACTCAAATTCTACTGTTTTCACACAAACACAAATTTTAAGTCTTTTTTAAAAATAAACACAATTTGTAATTTGGCAAATACCACACTAGGTAATATAATTTTCAACCTGGTAACACTGGCGATAGTGCTATGCTAGGGCAGCTGTTTATACAGATATTATCTGTTTTAGCTGATTTTAAAGGCATAAAACATCATAAAATATATGAGTATTTTCACAAATATTTAGGCTTTTTTTTTCAGCTTAGCAGTAAAAATCATTATTTCTACTTATTAGTCTCATATTTACATGAATAATATTGCTTTCAGCATATTTCACCACTGTTTGATAAAAATAACCTCACTTTTTTGCATGTTTCTGGTCATTGTTAAGTAAGTGTTAATTTGGAATATAATAGAAGGTTAAATTTACTGATTGTATTATTCCTGGTTTTTGAATATCCGTGCAGCTTCTCCCATTCATTAACCTGGATGGTTGAGTCTTCTGTACATTGAATGTAGTTGAAGTATAACAGAGTTTCATTCACTACAGACTTCAATGATGTTGTCTTTTTCTCATTTGGTTCTTAGCTCTTTCCATTCAAACATTAGGGTGATTTGTTTAACTTGACTTCTTGTGTTAAACCTTGCCTGTTCTTTCTCCCCTATGTCAGGATTATCAACTGTGTCCAGACTGTTGCTAGGTCAGTTTAGTTAAATGCCTCCTTCTAACTCTTCTATTCCAATCTTCTTCCTCCCTTACTCTTGTCCATTTTTCTTCTCTCACTCGCACACTTGATGTTATCTTTTTCCTACCTAATTCATCTCAACCTTCGAAATTTTGAATCTGAATCTTGCTAAAACTCATATTCGATTTGAAATTTTGAATCTTAATATTGGAAAATTTTGATTAATTTTGAAATTTCAAATCCAAACAAATCTTTGATTCGAATTTGATGTGTTCAGCTCAAAATTTGAATCTATAATTCATTCATACTTAACAAATTAATATTATCAGACCCTAAACCAGCTATATGGTAGAGTGAATAGAGAAATTAACTTGAGTTGCAGTTCATAAAGGAATAATGTGTGGGAGAGTTGTTTGTCCCAGCAAATATATTGCAAAGTAGCTAGTAGCTAGGCCCACCTTATGATCAAAATGGTTATCAACATTTTTCAAATAGATTGTTATTGTATTGGATTTGGTAATATAACATAGTAAAATATTTAACAATGATTCAAAACCAAAAGTAAATGGTTGGATTCGGATCGGAACGTATTTTTAAAATAAAATATTCAAGCCCATTTTTTTAAAAAGAACCGTTTTTAGGACTCGATTTGATAAAATAAACTTAGGATGAGATTTTATTTGGATTCAACTCTTCTCTCCCCCCC
>CABFVX010001909.1:54809-67241 GCA_902151425.1 Timema shepardi | reverse complement strand
CCCCCCCCCCTTCCCCTTGCCCTTCTAGTCAAATCTCTGAATCTGAAAATTAAGAATTTTGTCAGATTTGCATGTGGCCTGAGCCATGATTCTGTGCAGCTCTCAGACCTTTTTGAATAGATACACCATTTAAGATCTTTATTCATTGGAGATTGATTCCCAAAAATTGTTAAATTTCCATATCATATATGTTTTCAATATCATATCTTTCATTTGTGTTTTGTGTGTTTCCAATGTGTCTCTTCAAATGATAAAGGAATATTTCCTAAAAATTTAAAACAATGTGTAAATGTAGATGTGAAGTGTAATAGTGCAATAGTTTAAGAAGACATGAAGAGAGAAGTGTGTTTATATCTAGGCCTAACCTAACTATCCTTTCACGTTGGCTTCCTTCACCATCAATTACTTTACATTATTGTACAGTGTTTCTACACTATTTGATTGTTGTACATATCAAATATGTACGATGTTTGGCAGCACATAAGTGTGAGATCAGTTGTTTTCGCTTATAAAAAACAACAAATACCCAAGAGATCACGGATTATAGACATGCACTTGTCATCACTTGGGATAGTTACCAAAGCCTAACACCCACACCCTTGCTGCAAATAAAAATCTCATTTTTCTGTGGCAAAATATAGGGTTGGTCCTAAGTTTTTTTAACTATCTATTTATAATATTAAGTTTCTTTTTTCTTAAATGGGGTAGTAATATAATTTATTTTTTTTAATGTGGCTCCCTCTATTTACTTTCAATTTTCGATGTGATCACCAAAGTGGATTTGGATGCAAGTTAAATACACACATAAGTTTTTATATTCTCTAAACATAAAACAATCACAAAAATACAATACTGATTAAAATTAAAAGGGATATCTAGTGCGCTGTGACAGAACTTGTCTTTAAAGATGTATTTTTGTGTTTTCTTAGTTTTCAATCTAAACCTCCTAATTCTTACCATGATTTAGCCTAGTGCTCTGTTCCAAATTCCAAAAATACACCATCTTTTTAAACTTTTGTTTTATTTTGCTTTAAACCAAAAACGTGGTCTTAAGAGACTACTAATAAACAAGTAACCAAAAATATACATTATCTGGAAGAGTTATTGTGTTTTTGGTTACAATGCTCTGGTATCAACTGGTTTTGTGAAGGTAGGAAGGGCATATATTTTAAATAAAGGCCAAGTGGGAGTCTATTTTGTTAAGTATTGATGAGCAAGTTCTGCTAGTCAGAGTTGTGCAGAGGTGTTGACACTGTTAAGAAATGACTTTAACACTTTTATTTTTGAATACTATTGAAAATGTGCCACTTTTTTTCTAACTTAACCTTCACTTTGTTCACAAACCCCACATCCTGATCATAAATTTTCTCTGTAAAATATAATTTCAACCTACCCCTCAACCTACAATAGATTTTTTTAACCTAAACATGGGGATAGTATGAGCCAAGAGCGGTTTTTGTTTTGGGTCAAATTATTAGAAACTTATTGTTTTATAGCACTTATACGCACAACATAAGCAAATTTCCTCCTAAAACAAAATGAATTTTCTAAAAAAAAACTCTAAATCATAAAAAAGAATATTATAAAACTCACCTAAATCACATGGTAATTTTACGCCACGCAACTTCTAGTTACAAAATATCATTGAAAAATTGATAAAATGGATGTATTATATATTCACAGCACAACAAGAAACTTGGAAAAACCAAAACCATAATAATATGATACCTGTACATATCGGTAAACAAACATTTTCAAATAAAGTTCCTTGTGTAAATGAAACTAGCATTCCAGACACCTCAGATATTCCCCAATGGTGATTTAACATATTTATTAATACCCATTATGCATTTACAAGTACTACAGTTTTATTTTTTTAAGTTACAAACCTAATTCTTGTAAATTAATAATAATTGCTTAGTATCTTGATTTTTTTAAAAATCTTTGAATTTCTTTTAACGTAACAATCAAAAGTAGATCGTCACAAATCTTAACTGCATATGAACAGACCGTCAAACATCTTGGCTGTGCTTGAGCAGATCGTCAAACATATCTACTGTATAAGAAACATTTTAGCGTATGAGAATATTTTTTTGGCGTATAGTATTTATAATGTTTTAAAAAAACCACCTGAGATAAACCCAACCTTTTATGCGTGAGTAAATACAAATTTCTGAGCTTAACATAACCTTTCATGGGTAAATAAATAAAACATTTTATTAAGTATTTATAAGACCGTGCATAATAAAACTAAGAGAATTTTTTTAAAGATTTATAATTGTTTCACAACATTTGTTTTGTAATAATGTTGTATGTATAAATATTAGAAAACACTAAATTTTCATAATTTGACAGATAATAAAAAACAATCTCACCCTTGGCTAACACATCAACAAATAAGTAATAAGATTTGTATAGTTTTGATTCACAATTTTTTGTTTTATAAGTCATCATCCACATTCATTTAAGTGGTAAACTAATAATCTGAGTTCTGGTTAAGTTTGCCCTAAACTATGTTATGATATGTCAATTAACTACAACTAATAATAATTGAATTCTTGATTCATGTTCAAGATTCAGTGCACCAAAATTATTTTGAGGGCCTATTGAGATTTTTTCACAATGTCTTACTGGTTACAATACTCAAGATTAGATGCCTAATGATTAATAAATAAATTAAGATGGTGTAAAAACTGTATTGATCCTATCACTTAAATCACATTATTTTATAATGGTTTTACACCTCTTTTATTAGCGGCTCTTGGATTATTATAGCAGTATTTAGGATTTAAAAGGTCGGAAACATAAAGTGTAGTTTCACTGCTGACAAAAGTAAAAGTATTATGTTATTGTATTTGTTCCTTTTATTTGTTTTATACCTCTTTTCTGTTCTTTATTTCCTGTTATAACAAAATATACCTCAAAAAGTTAAAAATAGGGTCTCTTTAAAATAAATATTTAAAAATAATATTTGGTTTTCCAGTTGGACAGTGCAACCTCTTTAATTCAAGCTGCGAAGAACTTGATGAATGCTGTAGTCCTCACAGTGAAAGCTTCTTATGTAGCTTCTACAAAATATCCACGACAAGGCGCTATTGCAGTGAGTAACCATTTTAAATTTTATTCATCACTTACTTTAATGGTGTTTGTGACATCAAGATTTACTTTTCTCCCCACAACAATTTATTCCCAAGCATTTGTCTGCATGCTAAGAATGTCAATATTTTCTATAAAAAATATATGTTTTAAGCACTTTAACCACAATATGCCTTTATGCACTTGGCACTTAATATTGAAGTCCAGAAATTCACTAAAATGAAATGCTCTTATTTATGTCGGGATCACGCTCAACTTAATCTAAAATAATATGATCTTATTTACGCCAGGATTACGCTCAACTTAACTTACCTTAACAACTCGAGCCAAACATCTGCATTCTAACATACCTATGTATTTTGTTCTGTGATTTGTACTATTTGTCTATTTGTACTATTGATCTGTGAATGTTTACAATTTTCACTTGATATAATAAATATCTTCTATTAAATTTTTTTGATAAATTTAGCTTTCCTATTTTAGTATAATTACTTTGTTTCACTGTCTGATCACTAGAACTTAAGCTAAAGAGTAGATCTAGATCTTAAAACCAATAAAATATGGATTACTAAATAGCCCTGTTGACGTCACTCACATAATGATTGGCTTGCTAGATCACGTGATACCCTTCAAGTAACGTTCACTTAACGTCAAGTTAACCTTTAAGTGAAAGTTAAGTTGATTGTGATCCTGGCATTACAGTTTTCATTGAAGTGAAGGGATATGTTTAACTAGCTTATGTATTATATTCTGAAAATTGAAAAATGACACCTGGACACAGGAATTGAACTCGGAACCTTTGGCTTAGTACGCCAATACTCTTCCCACTGAGCTATCCAGGGTTCGTCCCGTGCCCAGGCTCATTCTTCACTCATATTTTAAGGCAGAGTCTATGATGGACATGCAGAAATCATCGGCTACAAATGTGTGATTTTATTAAGATCACGAGCTATCAGATAATGCAGCCACCTTCGACTTGGCAGTTGGCTTATTGCAGCCATTTGTACAATTATTATAATTGTATGGGATTGCATATACTAATGAATCAAATAGCCAAAGCTTTTTTTTTTAATTTGTTTAGTGAGTGTTACTCCATATAGATATCATATTCTGAAAATTGAAAAATGACACTTGGACACGGGAATCAAACCCGGGACCTTCGGCTTAGTACGCCAATGCTCTTACCACTGAGCTATCCAGGATCCATCCCGTGCCCATGGCCATTCCACACTCATATTCTTAAGGCAGAGAGTATGATGTAGTAACACACATGTCCATCTGCCTTAAAAATATGAGTGAGGAATGACCATGGGCACGGAACGAATCCTGGATAGCTCGGTGTTAAGAGCATTGGTGTACTAAGCCAAAGGCCCCGGGTTTGATTCCCGTGTCCAGGTGTCACTTTTCAATTTTCAGAATATGATATCTAGATGGAGTAGCACTCACTAAAAAGCATAAATAATAGTTTTGGCTATTTGATTCATTGTTTATGTATTGTTTAAATGTGTATTATATCAAGTTTGTTGAAATTGATATTAGTTGTAATAAGGGGTGGGGGAGTTAGCAGTTTATATAAATCAAAAAATACAATTAAGAAGTAATCTAGAAACTAGAAACGGTTGAATGCATAGACAGATGTGGGGTAAGAATATAAACATTAGTTTTTATTAAGGTCAGAAATGAAGCGTAAATAATAACTAGAAACAAAGCTACCAAAATTTATAAAATCAGAAGGTGAAATTATATGTGTATATGAATCCCTATCAATACATAGATACAATAAATGATAAAGGAATCACAGAACAGATTGGACTAGAAAATAAAATAATAGGTATGAAATAAAGTTCATGAAGCAGATTATAATAATTCATTTAATAAATACTACAGGTGTTCGGAAAGTAAAAGCCGATTTACCATGACAGCCATGTTATGGGCATGGCCATGTCTGCGCAGGTATAGGGTGTTAGAGGGCTTGAGTAAAAAGTTACTCCTAAGTTTTCAGAGCTCTGTGATTATTTACGGTTGTGTAAGCGCTTTAAAATGAACAATAGTACAAATAATCCCACCACGTGTGAAGGTTGTGCCATGATAAAATGTCTTCATGCACAAAAACACAAATGTTATGGAAATTCATTGTCAGCTTTATTAAGTTTATGTCCTTAATCTAATGAGTGAAGGTAAGGCTAGGAAATAATGTTGTGAATTTAAAGCTGGATGAATAAATGGCCATGCCAAGGAACAACTTGGCCGGGCGGGACTTTCTATTGGGTCTCCATGCTTGGTTGAACACATGAACAAGAAGATCCATGAAAACAGACACTGTACACAAACTGAACTTCCATCAGATTTTACCCAAAACTAACATACAAAATCGTTGCTGAGAATCTTCAGTATCATAGAGTTTGTCTTTGTTGGGTGCCAAAGATGTTGACAGACATTCACCAGAAATAACAAATGGCATTGATGATGATTAATTCTGTGACCACATTGTAGCTGGATATGAAACCTGGATTTTGCAAGATAATGTCTAAACAAAACAGCAGTCCATTCAATGGCTGCACACAAGGTTTTAAAAGCCCGAGAAGTTCAAGAATATGTTTCAAAACAGAAAGCTGATGGCAACTGTATTCTGGGATTGGAAAGGAATGCTGCTTCTTTAATTTATAAAACCAGGAATGACAGTCAAAGCTGAAGTATTGATAGAATTTAGGTGGGTCATTCAGAACAAAAGGTGTGTTCTGAGGTCGTCATCCTATATAACGACACCTGACCACACACCACAAATAGCACTGTCACTCTCTTTGAGGAGTTTGGTTGGGAAGTGTTCAATCATCTTTCCCACAGCAATTTGGGAACACGACAGGCTCAAAAAGGTGATCTGAGACAGGCTGAGCTCACTTGCAAGCTTCTATGATGTGGGTGTAACTAAGCCAGTTTCATGTTATGACCAATGTCTGAATCCTTGCGATGATTATCTGGAAAATAGCCTAGGTTCATACATTAATTTTGGCAGTAATACAAATTTGGAAATTTTTCTTTTTGGGTTTTAACAGCCAATCTGCCATTATTTTCCGAACATGCCTTGAATAGTAGTATTGTAGAAAATGAAGAACAAATTAAATTAGAAAACCTTAACACAATTTACAACACTTCAATATTTTGGTGCCACACAAAATTTTCCTCAAGTGTTAGTGCTCTGATCAGGAAATTGGTGTCACTGGTGCCAGCTTAGTTGTTGAAGGATGAATACATCTCTGGTGTGGCACCATTAGAGCCAATTTCCTGTTCATTGTACTAGTTCCTGACGAAAATTTAATGTGGCATAAAAATATTGAAGTTTTGTAAACATGTGTTAAAAAAGGAAAAATGGTGCTGAAAAGCTATAGTAAATTAAACCCTGATAGAAGAATAAAAAGGTGAGGCGTACCCATTAGAAAATTGTAGACCTCAAAGTTTACAATTAAATCACAATAAGACATGTAATTATATCATTTACGGAGTACATCAGTCCCCTTCTTCTGCAGAAGAGAGTAATACACAGACTGGACTATGGCAGCATGGCTATATGTTGATCATGGTCACTTGGATTAGGTTGTCTGTTTCTTGAGTCAATCTAAATGTCTATGATCAACCTATAGCCATGCTGCTCTAGTCAAGTCGAACTGTGGATTCACACGTTCACCAAAAAACAAGCGCAGAACAGAAACATGGTCCCGTGACGAGCTCTAAGCCGATCACAAGATTTCCTCCTCATCAATGTGAACTGTTCTGCTAAAGTTCGACTTATGTACCTGGAAAATTACATGTTTTTTAATTGTAAACTTTTGAGGCCTACAGTTTTCTGTTAAGTGTGTTGGCCTTGCCCTTCTATCCTCCTTTTAATATTTAATTTAGTAAATATGTGTTAATGTCTTTTTGATGTTATTTATATTTAATTTTCTAAAAGATGTAATACTGAAATAAGAGAAGGTGTGAAAAGAATGAATGCAGCAAGACACCCAAGAAAGGTGTTTTAAGTGGGAATTGAGGATGGAAAGTACGAGAGACAGAAATATATTACTTTTAGAGAGGGTATGAAAACATTCCTGCTGGGGTTGACTATGGTATTCTATGAGCCAGAGCAACTTTTCTACAAGAGGGGAAACCCCCCATCTTTTCAGTTGGCCCGCACCCTTGTCGGTCATCATTTTGCAAATGTGTCTTGTATTTTTTTCAACTAATAA
Organism: Timema shepardi; assembly: GCA_902151425.1. Taxonomy (NCBI): domain Eukaryota; kingdom Metazoa; phylum Arthropoda; class Insecta; order Phasmatodea; family Timematidae; genus Timema; species Timema shepardi. The sequence goes on along the minus strand of CABFVX010001909.1, from coordinate 59,922 downwards.
TGTAGAAGCACCTGAGGAGTGTGCCTTTCGCAGAGTTAAATAAAATACTGACGCCATTGTATTTCTAAAATGGGGATGTATCGCATGTATTTAATTACCTTGTGTGTGTGTGTTTTTGGTTGTTCCCTATTTATATATATATAAATATTATTTTTTTGTATTGTAGGATGTTTCTGAGTCTGGTTTTGAGAACCGCGATGCAACAACATACTTTTATTTTCCCATCAGTCCAACACTCGCTCTCTTTTTCGGCGTGCACCTGGTATTTTTTTTCTGACAGAATTCAAATTTTCGCATGAAAAAGAGCAACTCACATTGCCCGGCCATCCTTGTGCTTGTTGTGTCATTGTTCATTTTAAGGTTGCAGTAGATGTAAACACGTCTTTACAACAACTCTGTTCCTCATTGGCATTTAAAATCTAAAGGATTTGATTGTGTCGTCATAACCCTGGATAACTGAAAAACATTAACCAACCAACTAAAAGTTGATAACACTGACACATTACTACAACCTTAGGTTGAACTGGTTTTAGTTTCTATAACATGTTCCAATAATTAATTTTATGTTACTATCTTATTTGCATCATATGTTGTAAATCATGACAAATTATTCGTTAAGAAAAAGGGGTTGACCTTAAATATATCTGATACAAGTTTTTTCTAATGCACTTTAATATCTTAGGTCATAATGTTTAGTTTTTACTTTTTAGTAATTCATTTGAACTAGCTGACCCGCCTCGGTGGCGTAGTTGGCTAACACGCTTGTCGTGTTGAGCTCGACTGCTGAGGACGGGGAGATCGAGGTTCGAATCTCTGGTTTTCCACTCTCCCTCCACGCAAATGCGGGTTCACTTCCTCTAATTCAACCTTCCCAATTCCCAACCCATTAGAGTAATTAGTAATTAAAGCGTATAACCCGAACGGGTGGTAAGAAGCGGTGCTAATTATTATTATTATTATTATTATTATTATTATTTGAACTAGCTAATTTCACTGCTTGTTGTAATGTCATATATCTTCAGGCATCAGAGAAATTAAACTATTACAACTTTGCATTATAGTATATAATATTAAATTGTTTGCATATTCTGTAATTTCAGTGAGGCGTTTTAAAAATTGTTTTAAGGAAGATATTATAAATTGGGCCTACTTTAAAATTTATCTGGGAAAAGCTTAAAATTGTTCACATTGATAACTATGATTTAGTGTTCTATCGTTGAAACAGAATTCCTATACTTTGTCTACGCTAGTAGAGATGGTGACAGCAAGCAGAGGATATTTTATTGTGAAAATGGCCTAAAAGTAACTAATTTCAACCATTTCGAAAATTATTATTGAAAATATGGTATTACTAAGAAAATAAAGATTATTTTTGAATAGGTTGGCATTAGGCTACTTTCAACCAATGTTTGCTCAAGAACCCCGTCACTCGCCACCTCTGCTACCATATATGGGGCATACAAACAACATAGTTCATATTCTATAAACAAAGTTGAGTTTGTCAGACATATTTATATATCAATTAAAAATAGGCTAGTGCTTTATGTACAGTATATTAAATTTGAAATAAAAACTCACCTTTTTCTATGTCAAAATATAACTTCTTATTGATTTCAATTTCAATGCAATAAATTATTAAGAAATTTAACAATTTCTTATATTATTGCGAGTTTTTCAACAACTTTTAATAAACTATTATTTAATTTTAATATACTAGAATGGACCTGAAAGAGATAGGGGAACGAGGTTGACTGGATATAACAATGTAATGAGATGGACAGGTTAGATAGGGTGTAATGATCGAGACTGGATAGAACTAGCTCAAGATAGGGATAGAGTGTAATGCGGTGGCCTGGACAGAACTAGCTCAAGATAGAGATAGGGTGTAATGAGGTGGACTGGATAGAACTAGCTCAAGATAGAGATAGGGTGTAATGAGGTGGATGGTGTAATGAGGTGGACTGAATAGAGCTAGCTCAAGATAGAGATAGGGTGTAATGATCGAGACTGGATAGAACTAGCTCAAGATAGAGATAGGGTGTAATGAGGTGGACTGAATAGAACTAGCTCAAGATAAAGATAGGGTGTAATGAGGTGGACTGAATAGAGCTAGCTCAAGATAGAGATAGGGTGTAATGATCGAGACTGGATAGAACTAGCTCAAGATAGGTATAGGGTGTAATGAGGTGAACTGGATAGTGTTAGCTCAAGATAGGGATAAGATGTAATGAGGTGGACTGGATATAACTAGCTCAAGATAGAGATAGGGTGTAATGATCGAGACTGGATAGAACTAGCTCAAGATAGGGATAGGGTGTAATGAGGTGGGCTGGATAGAGCTAGCTCAAGATAGAGATAGGTGGCGTACTTTTGTGATTGCAGCAGTGAACTTTCGAGTTCCAAATGCCATGGAATAATTAAGTAAGTAAGAATTATTGAGAGAATAAAAACATTAAAGAAAATACAAGAGTACTTGGCAGGAATGTGTTAAAGAGTTGGTTTGGCTATTCAAGCATGCTCATGCTGAGCTAACTGCTTGTTAAAAAAAAGTTATTTATTCATAAGCTTTTGGTGCGTCCCATTAGACAATTTCTTATATACTAATTTTATAACAGATATTAATTTCTAACTCAAACCTCATTGCCCTATTTATGTAATTTTTTTAATCCATCTTAAAATGTGTGCTCTTTTTATGTTGTATTCTTCTGCTACTTAATAATATCTCATCACACAATGGAAAAAGAACAAGCAATACTAAATAGTAAATATTCATTACATTTGTCTTGATATTTTAGATGTAGACATTACTTTATATACATTTAAATCTAATTATTTGTTTTCTTCTTTTTACACACTACTTGAAAGCAAAAGCAAAAAGAGGTAAGCTCGCTACAGATATTGTTTGATTTGCTTGTTTGTACTCCTTACACAGATTTTCTTAATACTTTAGATAGTTTTATGTGTGTGCATTTTTTTGCATGAACATAATTGTGTTATGACTTTTATATGAAGACAAATACAAATTGTATTAGCTGGACATTTTACTAGCAAACCCAAAAACTAATTTGCATGTAGACAATTACTTGCAATTTTTTTTTTTAACTCGTCTATTTATTCAAAAAATTACATGGATGCCATTAATAAATCTTATGATAAATATGCCTATTTGAAACTTGGTCTCTTATGCATGAGTTTCTTTTTTTGAAATTAGCTTCCTTTTTTTCATCACTGCCCTTTAGTACCATTGAGGTAATATGCTTGTGTACTTACTTATTATGCTAATGGTATTATTAGGAATTAGGAAGGCTATACTTAGAGAGTGTGTACTGTATATATTTGCATGGAGTGAGAGTGGAAAACCACTTTTGGAAAAACCACCTTCAGTACACTCGACCAAGATTTGAACTTTGATCTCCCTGTCATGGGCTGGTTAGTCTAAAACGAGAGTAGTGTCTTAGTTCATGCAGTCATCGAAGCGAGTGACATTAGCTATTGGTTTTGTCAAGTATATATTTTGTTTGGAAACATTGTACCTTAATATAATACATAATTTATCTGCATCGGTGGTCCCATTGTCTAAAGCTTCACTATGAAGAGTTTCGTTACGGGTCCCACGTTTGGATGCCAATTGATGAGTTCTAGAATTTTGTGATTAGAGTTCTTTAATCGTCCCACGGTTAGGCGCCATTTGAAGAGTTACAGAATAATGCCTCTATGTTTGGGACACCATTTATAAGGTTTATGAAATGTTTATTTTGTGAATGCCCTAACGTTGGAGCCATTTGTTACGTGTATAATTGTTACCGATATAAATCACTTTATTTAGTATTGAATAATAACACAATTGTAAAGTTTGATCCTATTTATTTATTCAACAATCACTATTTGTAATGGTCGGAAAACTGATCATCTTGTTTAGCGTAACAATTTAGAGAGGTGGCTGATAACACGATCTAACTTTAGACAGTCAATTAACTCTGTAAACTTGTCTTTACTCTATTTCAAAATTTAAAAGTAAACAAAGTCATGTCATCAACATGTGAAAGGCTTCTAATGCTGCAAAAAGTGTTATTGTCAATCATTTCTAACCAATTTTTAGAGACAAGATTTTATGAATTTTAATCTACTTTTAGGGCTACCATCATGATTACTTGTGGCCTTGCCCAATAATATCATAGTATAAACCAGTCACTGGCAAACTATGGCCGGCAACGTCAATTTGTGCGGCCCAAAGGATTTTGAATAGTTGACTACATCCCATTAATGATAACGCTTGAGTAGTTGTTATCCCTCGCTGCGTCTTGGGGGTAACTGGTTGATGTCACGACGGTGACGTGTTTCAACCCGTGTGGGTAGGGGTAGGAAAAAGGTCAATGAGATTGTTCAGGTGACGTAAGTCGTGGTGGGATGTAGGATAGAGTCCTGGCAATGCGAGTCGTGGTGGGAGGTAGGATTGAGTCTAGGCAATGCGAGTCGTGGTGGGAGGTAGGATAGAGTCCCGGCAACGCGAGTCGTGGTGGGAGGTAGGATAGAGTCCTGGCAACGCGAGTCGTGGTGGGAGGTAGGATAAAGTCCCGGCAACGCAAGTCGTGGTGGGAGGTAGGATAGAGTCCCAGCAACGAGAGTCGCGGTGGAAGGTAGGATAGCGTCCCGGCAACGTGAGTCGCGGTGGGAGGTAGGATATAGTACCGGCAATGCGAGTCACGGTGGAAGGTAGGATAGAGTCCTGGCAACGCGAGTCGCGTGGAAGGAAGGATAGAGTCCCGGCAACGCGAGTCGCGTGGAAGGTAGGATAGAGTCCCGGCAACGCGAGTCGCGGTGGAAGGTAGGATGGAGTTCCAGCAAAGCGAGTCGTGGTGGGAGGTAGGACAGAGTCTCGGCAACGTGAGTTGCGGTGGGAGGTAGGATGGAGTCCTGGCAACGCGAGTCGCGGTGGAAGGTAGGATAGAGTCCTGGCAACGCGAGTCGCGGTGGAAGGTAGGATATAGTACCGGCAACGCGAGTCGCAGTGGAAGGTAGGATAGAGTCCCGGCAACGCGAGTCGCGTGGAAGGTAGGATAAGAGTCCCGGCAACGAGAGTTGCGGTGGGAGGTAGGATAGAGTCCCGGCAACG
>CABFVX010001909.1:2198-51557 GCA_902151425.1 Timema shepardi | reverse complement strand
GGCAACGCAAGTCACGGTGGGAGGTAGGATAGAGTCCTGGCAACGCGAGTCATGGTGGGAGGTAGGATAGAGTCCCGGCAACACGAGTCGTGGTGGGAGGTAGGATAGAGTCTTGGCAACGTGAGTCATGGTGGAAGGTAGGATAGAGTCCCTGCAACACGAGTCGTGGTGGGAGGTAGGATAGAGTCCTGGCAACACGAGTCGTGGTGGGAGGTAGGATAGAGTCTTGGCAACGCGAGTCACGGTAGGAGGTAGGATAGAGTCTTGGCAACGCGAGTCACGGTGGGAGGTAGGATAGAGTCTTGGCAACGCGAGTCACGGTGGGAGGTAGGATAGAGTCTTGGCAACACGAGTCATGGTGGAAGGTAGGACTGAGTCTTGGCAACGCTAGTCGCGGTGGGAGGTACAGGATGATGGCGGAAGGAGAGGGAATTCAGACAAAATTGCTCTTTACAAAACACGACAATTTGTTAGCTCTTTCAAACGGTGTACTTGGTTTGGTAGCCACTCTTCGACTGGCCTCTGACCGAGGAATCGCCATGTTAAATACCCTCCACTGCTGTCTGGCCTTGTCCATTGGGAGAAAAGGGAGCTTCCCATGGGTGCTGGAAAACTTGAATGATAATGGCCGCCAAGCGAGCCAATAGTAAGCCGATTTCTCATGGGTGCTGAGTACAGTGGGGAACTCATCATGGATGGCTCAGAAACATGGACTGTGGGGTTGTCCAGGCAGTAGAGGGGCTGGGTGACGCGACCTGTGCAAGTGCGGAGGAAAGATACAAGGGCTGACTGAACAGTGAGGCACAACATAGTTACTAAACATTATGTAAGCTAAGAAGCAACATGAGTCATGACATATTTAAATTTATTTGGTATGACATATTAGATTTAATTCGCTACTTTCTTTTTGTACTAAAGTTAAATAGTTATATGACTAATAAATGTATTTTTGTGTGAAAATAAGGTTCATTATTAAGTAAATTTAGATTTTTGTCACATGTGGCCCTAGGGAAGGAAAGTTTGCCCAACTGTCGTTTAAACTTAACAACCAATAAGTAATAGCTTATTATACTCAAAATTGGAAATTAAGAATAATTGTGTCTATTTGGGGAAGTTAACTTTTTATTTTTATCATGTTTTCAAAGATCCTGATTCAGGGAAAAAGTGGATCCGACCCATTTCTAATTTATTTTATTAGTCTTTTTTATGCAAACTCAAAATCATTTATGTGCCTCTAATAAATTCTGCATTGACAGGATACTTACCATATATTTTGCAATAGTTTGGGTAAATATTTGCTTATTTTTTAACTTGGTGCCTTCTTTATGTGGGATGGTTCATTCTTTATGTGGGATGGTTCATTCTCTTTAACAAAATATAATCATTCCATAACACACTTGGCTAAAATACAAAGAAATTTTACAGTTTTTTAATTAGATGTGAAATAAAATTAGATTTTATGATTCTGATAATTGTTCTCTAATTTGCATGAACACAATTCACCTTTCATAATTATTTTAGAGACTAACTATAACAGTTTACTATATCTACCTGATAAAAGCTTCATTTCGCTTTTTCATAGTTTGATTATATTAGAAAAAGAATGAGACTTTCATGCAACAACAAAGAAATTTGTTAAAAAAACAACAACATTAAAACTCTATATGAGGGATAATAACAAGTTCTTCAATCATAATTTATTCTAATATATATGCTATATTATACATAGCATATAAATATAATAAATTCAATGCTCTAAATCCCCTGTACATCTGGCGCTCTTGATTTTAACAAATAGCTTAAGAGCCCTAGCCCTTAAAGACGGCCACACGTAAGCTAGTTCATGAGAGCCAATACCTTGAGCCCACTAAAGCCGTGATGCATATAACTTGAGCTTGTAAGAAAACATAGCTTCTGGTCATTCGGTTTTCTACAACACTCAAACCAGAATAAGGCTATCATGTTAAGTCTTGCAGTTCAAATATAAATTGGTGGGTAATGTTTTTATACACTTTTTCATGAGCTTAGAGAATACCAAGTTAAATTTTTCAATAATTTTTGCATGTCATAAAATATTTTGATGAGATGTACATAATTTTTAATGGTTCAATACATAAGAAAAATAACTTGAAAATAAATCATCGTTCCTCCACTACAAGTGCTCAACCTATTAGATAACTTAAATTATATCAAATTCTTCATTTAACATTAACAAAATAAAAAATAATATATAATATGTAAAATAATCCATATCAAACCATGAGTATGAATTATTGAAACCCAAATTGATAACCCCAATGCACTTTCACAAATTACTAACAATAAAAAGCTGAAAGTAGATATATTTGGAAAAGAAAACTCACTTCCAGATGAGCTGAAAACCTAAAATTTTTAAATAGGGGGTTAAACAGAAATTAACTACTACTAAGTGCTGCAGAAAATCTCGATTTGGTAGGCAGCTAAAAGAACAACTTAAGATAACCATATTTAGAAACGACTACTGTGATACTCGCTTCGGTGGCAATGTGGTTTAAGGCACTACTTTCTCAATAGACTAGACTGGTGAGGAGATTGTGGTTCGATCCTGGTCGGATGTACTGAAGGTGGTTTTCTCTAAATAGTTTCCCACTCTCTCTTCACACAAGGTGGATACACTTCCTCTAAATTCAACCTTCCTAATCCCTAAGACCATTAGCTTAATTAGCACATAAGTGTATAACCTGAGCAGGTAATAAGATGCGGTGCTAAGAAAAGAAGAAATGCAGAGAAAAATCTGTCTCTGGAGAGAAGGGGGAGCTGTACAGGAATCATACCATTTGTATCCTAATAGCCGAGTTGAGCATGTGAAGACGGAGCTGACTCTGCACACACATACACACACATAACATGAGTTTTCTGAAGTGAAAACTAGTAGAGCTGTGTGTTTAACACTCATGATTTTAGAACCCAGATTTATTTGTATTTGAGATTCTGTCATGCATGTTATTATTAATATGTATAAAATTATACTTATTTTTTTTAAATATTAGATCTTTGAAGTGTGATGCAGCTTACACAGAATATGTTAATCTATTTATTTTCACTATATGAAATATTTAATATGGTTATTGCACTGATAAAGTAAAACTGCAGCATATTCCACACTTTAGAATAATTTTGATTGTTTGAAAGAGTTTGATGACTAATGTCAAGTTTCTTTCAGTCTCCTATTGTGGTGTGGAAGATGAAGGCACCAGAGAAGAAACCGTTGGTACGACCGGAGAAGCCCGAGGAGGTTAGGGCCAAAGTCCGAAAGGGCTCGCAGAAGAAGGTTCAGAATCCCATCAAGGCACTCAGCGAGTTTCAGAGCCCCACCGAATCAATATAAACTAAATCAGGAAGCGACTCGACCCAACATATCTCACTCAAATTAAGGTGACCCTGTTTGAGGAGTCGCGTTCATCGAATAGCTGTGGCTGGGCCTACCTGGCTTCTGTCATTTAGTATGTTTTCCACTTTCAGTGACTTTGAAGTCATTCTTATTTTTAACACTTTCAGGATTACTCATTTAAATAATCACATGTGATTATCCAAATACTTGTAATAAATTTTAAGTTTACAATTATTTTTTTAACAACTTATCTTGGGAAATAACTTTCATGATGAAATTTTACTTGAAAATAAAGGCTTAATGTTTATCTCTGCATATTTATACATAGCAGCCAGATTGATCCAGCTACCATTTGTTCACCGACAATCTAATGAATGTACCTTCATTTTCATGTATTCTGCCACGAACTTGTAGAAAAATTCATTAGTCTGGAAGTGTACATTTGCTTCCCTCTTCTATAATCAAACACTATTTTATTTCTTGACAATAATTAAATAAAATACCCAACCAATTAATTACCTAATTTTAAATGTGGATGGTAAAGGGTCTTCCTTATGAATTTCTTTTATAAGATGCATTAAAACAATGTGAACCGGTTTTATAATTGAAGCATTAAAGGAAATTTTCGACAGGAGATAGGATGATAATTTTTTTCTGATACCATTATGGGAGTGTAGACTGAAAATAATTTTGAGATATTCATACGTTTCTTCTGTCTTTTTGATTGGAAGAGTCTTTGTTCCCTAGTAATAATAAAGAAAAGTAAGACTTAATACTTGCATTTTATTTTCCTTGTTTGACTTTGTTGGGCCTAATCACTTAACTGATGTATGTCAAACATAGCTATATGTAAAGGCTATTATTTCACTATCTATAGTTGGCATTTACCAGTTTACAGCAAACAAGACAAGTTGCTTTTGCCTAAAAGGGGCCTCTGCGTCTTCTTTCCCCCCTCCCCTAATGACTTTTAAGCTCTCATTGTTTACCCATACGTTTTTGTGCTATTGTATAAAACACGCACACTATTTATAAATGAAAATGTGTATAATGGTAATTTTATTATTTGTTTTAGTTTTGTCTATACAAAAAATTGTATTGTGCTTGGCGTTAAAAAGTAAATGATTTAGATTTTTTCTTTTATTGTGTTTAGAAGATGTCATATACTGACAGTAGTTGAAGCTTTTGTGTTACCACTTGGATACATTTCCATTCAATTAAACAAATAAACCCCGTTTTAAAAACCAATCACAAACTGTATAAACAAACATATTTTATGGAAACCTTTTAAAAAATGTAAAAGGTTGTAAATGTGTGCCAAAAAAATATATTGTGGGGAAACTTGTGTCAATACATTTCTAAAAAGTGTATGTATTTCACCTTTGGTCTTTGTACTCTTGAATAATTCCAGTCACTATTTCCATATCAATAAACATAACTTTTATGGTTTGTTTGTTTTTGAATAATATACAAGTATTATTTTAGTATTTCAAACACATTTCTTGGGGTCCAATTTTTAATTACTTTAATGTAGTAGATCTTATTAGTGTGTTATGGTCGATATCTAAATTGTTTATTTTATAATGTCTTGTTTCTTCGTGGAAATTAGAAGGTGTTTGTGAGTGGCTGTTACAGGAAATTTTTTTTTGCAAAACTGAAAATGAACTACCAAATCATTGTGGATACAACAAAATAGGCACACAAATGTATTGATTGAATGACCTGGTTGTTAGTTGTTGCTTTATTTCAATAGGGATTGTGGGAGAAATATATTTTGACATAAGATCAAACTAAACATTTGTGTTTTACTTTCTTCTGCTGAAGAAGAAGACTGATGTACCCTGAAAATTTCATGTTTTATTGTGTTTTTAATTGTGACAGTTTTCTGTTTTAAGTGTGTAGGCTTTGCACATCTTTGTTCTTTTCGATATTAAATTTAAAATAACCATTTGGTACCATTTTTTATTTGGACATAACATAAAAGTAATATTAACTGATTTATGTATGACTACGACCACCTTCAACAGAGACTTGTTTGAATCTTGATTGGATCAATACAAAATCTAGTTTTCTAATTGAATGAATAATCAGGTTACCACAGAAATCTCCATTATGTGTTAATAATTATTATTTCTGCGTTTGAGCTTGTGTAAATGATTACAAAGTAAATTACATCTTATTAGTCATTGATCCCAACTTGGTGTGTCTAACTTAGAAAGTCTATAGTATTTTATTTATTTAGGGGGTTGTTTTGCTACACCCACAATGTCTTGTTTTTTCCCCTGTTTTTATCATAGTGGGTTTTCATATTTTGTGTCTGATCTCCACCAATCCACCTCACACTCTTTCTCTTCCTGTGGTGTGGTTTCTATTAAGTAGTAATCAAGTAATTTAACAGAATATTGTAAAATTAATCTTTTTTTTTTTTAGTATTCAATCACACTGTGAAATAAAATGAAATGCAATAGGGGTGTGCAAATAGTGTTTGATAGTTGATACATAAATAGTTTTTAATTAACAGTCTAGGGAATGAGCAAATAAATAAGAAACTTTAGCTTTAAACTTAGTCAAATTATTAAGCAGGCATGCCAACTCTATGATTTAAAACTGATTATTTAAGTTATTTTTGTTAAATTCAAAACTCATTTTGAATGAGAAAAGTTGTCGAAAACAAACAACAGCTGCCAAATTAGAAAGAAAACCAACTCTTTCCAGCCTGTGGCTGGGTTAGGTTAGTAAAATGCCTCCTCCATCTTCCTCTATTCTTCCACCACTCTTCCTCCTTTAATTTCTTCCATACTTCTCTCCCTTTAACACTTTCTGTTATCTGCTTCTCCCATCTCTTGGTCTCCCTTGCGGTCTTTTTCCTACATACTTAATTTCTGATATTTTCTACGGCATCCTNTTTTTTTTTTTTTTACATTCTCATTACATACCCATACCATCTCAGAAATAAAATGCAAATCATAAATTATCTCTATTAGTTTTTAAAGGTGTCCCAATTTACTTAGGTTCCTAAAATTCATTTCCTTTTTTATGTGATTAATTAATTTTCTTTGGATCATACTATTGCCCAAACACATATAATTTTAGCTAACTATTGTTTAGTAATTATTATTAATACTTTACCTTATTCTTTTGTTCACAATATACTGGATAGTTAAATTAATAGGGTTTGCGAAGTTTCGACTTGACTTTGAAAAAAATCCAGCTTCGACAAAAATGAAGTGTCGCAAATAAAAATATTGACAGCTCAAATACCCAATTTATGGTCAATTATCTACATTTTAAATCAAAATTCATATGGAAAACATGAGGTAATTTAATTGCATGTTGTGATAACTTTATTTATCAGAATAAAACAAAAATTCCCAAAAATTATTCAATAACACATGCTCCAAGTAATTTTAGTGCTTAAAGTTATTTATTACCACAATATACTTTTTTTTTTTTCAATCATAAAACATCTAACCAAAAATATTCAAACTCATATTCAGATTTGAGAATATTTCAAGTGGACTTTGCACACCCCTAGTTATATATAAGGGGGATAACCAATCATGTGCTTGTTTTCATTCTCTTAGGTAGAATTAAAATAAGTTTAAGAATATATAATTATGTTTCAAATCTTATTTCCATTTTACTAGAACACTTATTGAACTAAGGGAATAACAGACTCTTTTCTAATATAAGGTCGTTCAGACTCATTTTGCGATAAATCAAAATGTTAAGTCAATTACAGATTAAAATAAAACTTAGATAAAAGCCACTACACTATTTGGTTGGAAATATTCCTCGCATATTCAGAAAATAGTTATAGGTTTCTGGCGAGGATCTAAAGGTATTAAAATCTTCTGAATCCTGTATGACAAGTGATGCCAATGTTTTCTTGGTAATTACTTTTAATGTTCCCCTGCTGGTGAAAACCAAGGAAATAATGCATATGAACTGAAAGTCTGGGAAGAATCTTTTATGCGGTCCTCCTGTTGTGCCTGTTCTAATCAGTCTTGATCTTTATATTGGGCTGTAATATCAGATACATCTGCTCATTATGAAACAGTACTTGTTCAGGTTTGAATCATTAGCCAGTCATTTGTTAGCTCTGGTTCTTCCAACCCTTGATTTGATGGTTCGGCAGCAAGGAAGTTGTCGTTAACCAGTTTGACAAGACTATCCTTTCTTTAGTGGCCACTTTCCATGCAACTCTTTACAATATATCTTGGAGCCTGTAATTCTCCCTAACATCTGTACATCTGGCCTGAACCACCTCATCCGCCTGTATGTTGCACATTAGTTTGAGGTCTTCAAGGAATCAGGATCCCTTTAATAGTGTGCTTGATATAACCATTTATTTGAATGTAAATATGTTTGAATAGCCATTTTAATGTTTTAAGTAAAAGTTTGTAAAAAATGTTTTGCGAACGTTAGATGTGATCAAATGTTAAATATTTGAAGCAAGATGATGTGTTCAGACTTTTTCACTGTGGTTTGTGTTCCAAAACACATAATTAACTTGTGTTCTAATATTTGCACACTCCTAAATGATTAAGGCTTGAAATATTGTGTAGCTATTATAGTATTCTAAATGCAAATGAGTTTGATAAAGTAAAATCTTTATAGGCTATTAATTATCATCAACTGTTGTTTTGAACTTTTTCAACATGATCATATTTGTATCGCGTATTGATTTGGGTATGTATTGTTTCTATAACAAATTACTATTACTTCTAATAACTTGTATTAATTGTGCGCATTTAAAGCATTTAGGTTGTGTATGAAGAGGAAATAAGTAATTTAAAATAATATATTTAACATTTTTTTGCTGAAGACTATCAATAGTTACTTTAGGATTAAATGTGTGTTGCTATAGTCATTTCGTTGATTTAATTACCACACTTTAATACTGGCATAATTTGGTTATGATTTGTCATAATTATTTAACATGTCTAGCAAAAGTTATTTTACATTTGATGTAATTTTATAAAGCTTTATTTACTTTTATTTTTTGTTTGTATTTTGAACAAAAATGTATAGTAGTGCATTTGCTTTTAAACATTTTATCATTTCTTGAAACATATTTATTTAAAAAGTTTCATCTTTAAGGTAAACTTTAATATTTGATATAGCAATGTTACCACATAGTTATTTTAATGTTGTTTGAAAATTAAAAGTATGTAGGCATTTGTATTTGTGTTGGAAGTATTTTACAGTATGAAAAAAAAAATACCACCCCACATATCATTACTCTGAAATGAATGTGATTATGAAGCTTTCGGGTTTGGCCGTTGTCATTGAAATAAGATCAAAACTGAATCTGGAAATATAGTACTGTCAAACATTTTGTAATAAATAAATTACTTCATATTAATAATCTTTTCCTTTCAAATAAGTTTCTAAAATATTATGTTCTTATTTCACTTCTACCCTTAGTAATATTAAGAAGCCTTGAAAGGTTTCAAAGAGGATAAAGAGAAAAGATCAGTTCACTATTAGATTTGTAATGATTTGTCTTGCTCTTTGTGCAGTCATAATTGAATGACTTGAGGTAGGTGCACATTATGGTGTCGCAGCATCTCTCTATCTCTACACACTGCCTATAAAAATATTACCAATACAAGTTTTTCCCAGCTAAATAATGTAGAAATGAGCTGTTCTGATGCAATACCAAAAAATGTGCACCAAATTTAATTGTATTTTAGGTGAAGAGTATGTTTTATTTGTTATAGTTGCAGTGAGAAGGAGGACTGTTGGGGACAAGTTTTTATAGCTCTGATAAATAAACACAAGTAGAAGATTTGTATGAAGGTATTTTGTTTTGTTGTCAAGACAGTGATTTGATTTTTTTCCTTGCACAAAGTAGGTTGTGACAACCACTATATACCCTTACTTTCTATTTGTATTCCTCCCATGTGTAAAATTGTGCACCTCAAAAGTCAAAAGAAGCTTTCTTTGAGCAGAGTGACCACAGTAAGGGAAAACTTGGAAATGTCAGGGATTCTATAACTAAATCAGGAAATTTGGTAATTGGTCAGGAAAAATAAAGATTTGGATGTATAGGGAAGAGAAATGTTTCAATCACAGTTTATTCAGACACACTTTTTACTTGAGCTAAAAGCTGGTTTACACATATTAAGTGATTAAATAATTAACTAAATTGTAATTTAAATTTAAGTAGTCAAGCGTTTACACCTTGGCAAGTGTATTTAGTATATTAGTTTGCGATAGATGGCCAAGAACTGTATTTATATATATATATATATATATTAAATTAGGTTTTAGAGGAGCTGAAAGATGAAATATCAAATGAACAGAATAGATCCAAAATGACTGTGGGAGAGAAAAGGGATAAGCAAGAGAGATGAGTATGGTGCAAGTACAGTTTTGTTTAAAGAATTATCAGAAGACAAAAATGAATATTTCTTTGCACTGTGGATGTCAGAAGAATCTTTTAATTACTTACTGTCTAAAGTTGAACACATGATTGTTAAAAAAGATACTGTAATGCGATGTGCATTATCACCAAAGTTAAAATTACACATTGTATTATATTTTCTTGCAACGGGCAATAGTTTTCGAAGCCTATCCCACTTATTCAAGGTATCCAAATCTAGTATATCACTATTGTTACCTGATGTATGGAAAGCTATGTACAAAGGATTGAAAGATTTAATAGAGGTAAGTAAAACAAATAAATTTTAATCACTTATCATTTGTTAAACAAAAACCAAACTAAGCTAAACAATTGTTACAAATCAAATGAAAAATAAATTATTATAGATATTTGTCCTTGATTGAAGCAAAATCATGTGCTAGAATATCATCAGTCCCTGAAATTGTGAATGGTGGGGGTGGACTATTTGTTATGGTATTTTGATTTTGTGCAGATAATATAGACATTGAGGTGAAAGAGCCTCATATTCAGATGTTGGAGGGAGTAAGGTCGAGGTTTGTGTCTGAGAAATCAGTGGAGATGGAGATACATTTTGAGAATCTTCATAATACACTGGAGAAGGTGATGGAGTATAGTGGGTAGTCGGATGCAGTGGAGACGATGTCCTCCTGCTGTTCATTATGTCTTGTATATACATTTGATACCAATAGTTTTGAATATGCTGTTGAGGTTGTAGTGCCAGTATTAAAGGCATAGCCTTAAACTGACAACACTTTGCAAAGAAGTCAAACTTGTTTTCAGTAGCTGCTGTCTAAGTATTCACTGTCTTGACGGCGTCACCTACTTTATCAACCAGTACATTTAATTCACGTAGTCTTTTACCTACGTGTGGAAGTAGATTGTGTTGGAGCCACAAATTGTTGTTCCTGGTGTTCTGTTTCTGACTAGTTTCATCACTTTGTTCAGTACTATTTTCTTCGATGTTCTCCAGAAAAAAATAATATTTTAATAAATATTTTTTATACTGAGACTCTAGAATCTGTCAAAATATGAAAACAAAGAAATTTAAAAATTCTACAAAACAGCTAAGCTTTCGATTTATTTTTTAAATCGTCAGCGCTTCGGACTGTCACTGGACTAAAACTAGAAAGGCCTGGTCATGAATACTACGGAAACAATTTCTAATAGATACAAACTTATATATCCTATATGTTTAGAGCTACTAAGGAGAATATCAGGCAAGCTAGCTAGCTTGTATTAAATCTCAAGGAGGGTCACATATACCCACAGAGAAATGTTCGTTAAGAGAATCTTCTATATTTTATATACATACTGAGGATGGCTAACAACCAGGCATCAACAGCAAATTGTACCATGGCCGTTCCTTTCCTAATGAGTACTGCCAGAGAAATCAATAGTAAATAGTTAAATAGAGCACCCAAAGGGCCTAAAGAAAGTACTATCGACGCGGGCCACTACTTTACACTAGTAATTCTCACAAGTTGTGCACCACAAATAGTAACACAAATGGTGCCAACTAGACAGCATACAGTTTCTGACCTAACTAGATCCCAGACGAAAGTGCTAGATGACCTGCTTGTAGCCTTGCGAAAATAAAAAACGTGAACCTGCTGTTTAGGGTATCATGAAATATTATTACATCTTATAAAGTCTTAGTAAAGAACTATGAATTCATAGAATAAAGAAACTTGAACACCTGGTCATTAACATATATAAAGCCCTGTTAGACATCCTGACTAAAACATGATGTCTGAAGGACTTAGAAATATAATTAGTCACTCGTAGTATAAACAACACGTCTGAAGGACATAAAAGATCATAATTAGTTACTCTGACTAAAACAACATGTATGAAGGACTTAGAACTATGATTATAACTACTGTCTGAAAAAGACATCAAAACAATCTCTCCATCTCTACAAACTATGTAAACTACTGACACAATACTTAATGAATTAGAGTAGACTTCTTCTGCATCGCGGCGAAGAAACAGATGCCAGACACATCATGACAATCAGTACTTGGTGGCGCTGGAGCAGAAGTTCTTTCTTTGACGATTAGTCACAATAAAATGCCATAATATGGGTCTCGAGCTCACTCGTTATATACCGTGGATCTAGCTAAGAAAATAACCAGACAATAGTATCTAAAAAGGAGGGGGCGGGGGGGAAGAATTTAAAGGAGGCTCCACATGGACAGTGGCGCCCTTTCGAAGGATCGTTGAGTTGAGGTAGAACTTATTTCTTTTCAACCACGTGTGTCCGAAGATGAAGACTGAGTAATGTCGGCGCTGCTAGAAAGGCCAGCCACCGCGTAGTGATCGTATCCGTTAACATCCAGTCCATGTGAGTTGATATCTGCTATATTATAAAGGAATATATTAGTTCTAATTCTCCTTTTTTAATCCCTTTACTTTATTTTTCCATTGACACGACTGTAAATGCCTTTTATATAGAAGACATGCTACAATATATTTCTATCCACTTTCTTATTGTTCTGAAATAATATTTTTTTGCCATTTATCTCAAATTGGTTTATCAACACAAATTTTCCTTTCTTTGCTTGCAGAAAGTTTCTCCAAAACAACAAGCAAAATGTATACTTCTAATTTATTTTGTGGCAAGAAATATATTGTCTGTGTTATGTGTTGTTTTAATTTCCAATTTTCATTGAGTTTTATTAATATATGAAAAGTGGGGGAAAACCTAATAAATTTTAATAAACGTTTGTTTACAGGTACCTGCAAGTGCTGAAGACTGGAAAGGAATAGAATCTGGATTTCGAAAAAAAAAATTCCGTGATGTGGCGTCATCGATGGGAAAAATGTTATACTCAAAGCACCACCAGATGCTGGGAGCTATTATTTTAACTACAAACATAGCAAAATCATAGTACTAATGGCTTTAGTAGATGATGATGACTTGTTTCAGTTACAGAGGTGTGGGCTGTAATGGAAGAATTTCAGATGAGGTATTCAGTAACTGCAGCCTAATTACAGCCTTGGAAAATAATTTGCTTCCAGATAAACATGTTATAGTTGCTGATAATGCTTTTCCATTAAAAAAAAAAGGTACCTCATGAAACCATATCCGGGGAATAATTTAAATTTAAAGCAAAAAGTTTATAATTACTGTCTATCTCAAGCACAATGCATAGTCAAAAATGGATTCCCTATCTCCGGCAGACCTGATAAAGCTGATAATATTGTGAAAGTCTGTTGTGCATTACAAAATTGGTTTCATCAAACAAAGAGTAACTAACACCAATGCTCCGACAGTAGACTTTGAAGATTCTTGCAATGGTTGCATTGTTCATGGAAGTTGAAGGGACTGACTGATCTACCTGGGACTTTCCAAAGGCATTCGTTTGGAGACGCATGTATGATTCGTGATAATTATGCTGATTATTTTGTAGCTAAAGGGTCAGCTATTCGGCAGACTAGAATGATAAATTAATGAGTCTGACAAGTAAAATATATATCTATTTGAAATCAATATTGATGAAATTTTAGCCTACTACCTTGTTATTAAATTTGTATTATTTCATAGATAGCTTATTGAATGATATTAATATTTATAAAAACACTGTGTAAAATTTTTTTTTAATAAAACTTTACTCGCTATATTTTCTCGTGGTGTTCTTGTCTCACAAATGTTCACAGATTTTAATGCTTAATGCAACACATCGAACCATCTTAAATCTTACCTGTATTTCATCAGTGCCTGAACCCAATTCTGCCAAATCTTTTGTCTTTTTTAACTCTTGAAAGTAAGTTGATTGAATACTTTTGAAATTGCTCAGGCAAGTATAGCACAAATATTCGTGAACAAACTTTATAATAATGTTTTTCGTCCACCTCAACATTTTCCTTGATAAATCCACAGCCACTTATAATCTGTACTAAATACAAATTTTGTGTAGTCCACATGAGTCAAGTGACAAAGCCACCCACACCCACCGGGAAATGCATGCACCTCTAATCAATCAAAAAATAGACTGAATTCTATCCTATTTGTCAACTTAAAAACACTTAATCGTTAATGTATAACTTGACACATTGTTTACATGCTTGTGATCACTTAAAATTAAGTTAATATTTGGTTAATTACTTATTCACTTAATACATGTAAGCCAGCCATAAGGTTTAATTATGCTTGAGTGTACATAAAAAATAATTCACTATAACATATAAGGATTTTGATGTTTTTGATACAGGCTTTACATTGGGAAATTTGGAGTTTTGAATCTGGGAATAGACTTGAATTATTTTCCTGAGATCTTTTGGCCACGCTTTTGAATGAAGAATTCCAATTGAGTGAAATATAGCTTTATATAAAAGGGAACCATCTGTGCTTTTGCACACGTACCGATATTATTGGTGTCGGCGCCGATATCGTTATTAACACCGATACCGGCGTGGATTGTTGCACACACACCGACAATATCGCTATCGGTGCTTGAGAGGCATAGGCAGTTTTGTTGATGGTGGCGAGCAAACAACATGGCTCCCTCCTCTGTGCATTGATATCGGTGTATTTATCGAGGGGGCCGTCGAGATGGCTCCAACAAGTCAGTAGTCGTCACGATAATGATGTCGTGTCGGCATCTTGTGCAACAGGGTCATAAGGTTACATGGGATCTCACTACCACCGAATCGGCGCCGGCACTGACACCAATAATTTCGGTACGTGTGCAACAGCACTTACTGTTTTGTCTAGTGAGTGCTGTATAAAATGTAACTTGGGGCAAACCATATGTAATTGTCCTTTGAATGTTCCCAACCCTTTATCCTGTGATGTCTTCCAAATATAAAGTAATTTATCAACAACAAAATCTCATGACTAAATAATTACAAACCTTTTCTCTCTAATTGAGTGATTTAAATTTGTTGAGCAATTTACTAAAGTGCATAAACACTTGTTGGAAAAACAGTTATATCACCCACCTTGTATGTATAGTTATTTGCTTTTAAATCAATAAATTAAATTTTGTCAAAGGTAATAAAAATCAAAGATATTGATTGTCACATTATTTTATTTTTTTATATTTTTAAGTAACAGTGCAGTTTACAATATTAAAAGAATTCTATTTTTAATTATTACAATATGTGCATATCTTCAGACTTAAATTATCAATTCATACCTTACAGTAGATTTTTATAGAATGTTTTATTTAATATCACAAGCTGCGCCCAATGTAGGTGCCTCATTCAAAATATTGCCTTCACAATTTATATAAAATAGCACCCTCATATTCACATAACCTGAAAAGATAGTAAGACGCGGTGCTTAAAAAAAAAGGCACCCTGTTTTATCATTCTGTGTGTCTCAAATATAACAAAAATTAATATGTAGGTCTGTAAAGTAATTAAAATGTCAGTCAATAGGAGTGCTTAGATACAAATGAGTCACCATCAAAAAAGAATGCCATCACAGTTATTTAATAGACTTGTGTTCATTATTAAATATGTTCAGGCAGCCTTTACATATTTTTATCAATATATTATATTTTAAAGAAGATTCAGAAAAAAGGGATTATAACAACAACAAAAATAGTATAAAAACTACTTCGCTATGAAAATACAAAAGAGGTTCACACTTTATTTAAAGTTGCTGCCTCTGACCAAAGAAAAATGGACTTCCTCTTAAAGAAAGTGTGAACTGTATACCTCCTTTAATCATATTATGCTTGTTTCTTTTATTTGGTACCATCATTTTTCTTTACCTCTAGTATAAAGAGGTTTTCTTTATAGATATATATTCATAATATATTAGTTTTAATGTTTTTGTTTTTTTTAATTTGACAAATTAATCTTTCGTTTATCCTTTCAGTTTTAGTTTTGCTTACAGTCTTAAAATCACTACTGCAGAACTGGCTTGGAAGTTTCATTTTGATATCCACTTCTATTTGATAAGATAATGGGAATGTTATTTTAGTTTGGGACCTTCTTAAGTATCAATAGAAAGAATTTGTAACTGTGAGAAGCCAATAAAAATGGTTTAAAATAAGTGATTTGAGGTATTGTACTACTAAAAGCAATCATTTTGTCTAAAAGGGGTTACTAACACTTCTTAAGTTATAGTTAAATAAATGTAAATTACCCTATATTTCTTTATTCCTCTCAATTTTTATATAAACTAATTACTAACTTTTCTCACTACTAAATTGCACCCACTTCAAACCTACTTAGTATTAGACAGTTTATTAATAAACATAATGCATACATTTTATACAAGCAAAAAAAGCTATATACTTATAATTAATTTCTATTAATGTGTTGACCATAGGACTAAATATTGGAGTTAAATCAATTTTAATATACATATTCTTTTTCTCTAATTAAAACAAATTGTTTTTGTATTGTTTTATTAAGGGATCTGTTAGAGTAACCAACTTGAAACACTCATTGAAGAATTGTTCCAAATTACTCTAAAATAACACATAAAGAGTAAAATATCTGCTCACACACACCCCTGCTAAATAGATTACACATGATTATAACAAGAGTTTACCTCAGCTATCAACCCTTCCAAAGCAGTTTATAGAATCATCTGCAAAGTTTTGACCACATGGAGCAATGTTTATCAATAAGTTTCAACTTTCACCAACACACAAATAATAATAATTTTTGTATTGACATCTAGGACAAGGTTGTGACTGCAAATGATGCTCAGCTGTTTCATTGCCAAGCTACAAATTAGTTATGCTTTACTAAAAACTACCCCTTGCCTTCCCCCTACTATGTTGAGATTGCTATTCGAGGCACTATACCCTTGTAACAGTTATGGCATGTAAGTGTTCCCTGAACAGTATGGTCTCCAACAATCACTGGAAATAATCTAATCATTTTTTCAAGCAAAAATTTTTTATTTTGCTAACACGCACTGTGATTGGTATGTCTAAAGAAATATGAACTAGTCTTCTAGACATCTAGTAGTCAGGTTTTTTTGGGTTAAAATCAAAGTAAATATTATTCACGAATTTTGAATAGTTATCAAATCGAATCATATCTTAGTTATTATGTTTAAGTTAAGCGGAAAAGACCATCATAATCTGTTGTGGTGATTATAAATTATCTCAATATATATCTTTAGTCCTTCAAATTTTGTTTAGAATTACCCAAGGGTGTGTTAAGGGCTATACAAAGGATTTATGGTTAAATAGTTTGGTTTATTCTTCGCTCAGTACGGTAATAAATAATAAAGCATTAACTTTACCTCGCAAGAATTGTTATTAAAAATATATTAACTTATTTTAGGAACATTGTGGGATTTTCAACAGCTTAAAACCTTACAGATTTTATCCTACCTTGGCTTTATTCGAGTTAGAGAATCAATATTGATATTATTGAAGTTAGTTCTTTTTCATCCAGTCCTACCTATTCAAGCAATACACATTTTAATTTTGCAATGGGGAAGAGAAAAGAAAGAGAAAATCAGAGTAAATGTATCAACATTAATATGAATAGAGAAAAATAATCTTGGGAAAACCGCCCCTTGATAACCCTGCCAGAATTTGAACCCTAACTAACCTCTTTGTCAGACAAGCTTTATGTTAAATACATGTGCCCATCTAGGCAAGTAGCTCTATATTCAATTAAATGTAAATCAAACTTTTATAAAATTATAATCCAAGTGAAATATCTGCATAGCCCTCGATACACAATGTACCCAGTGAAGTTGTAATTTATTTTGCAGGTAGTTGGCTAGTGCCTGAAGCTAATTCCTCCTCCTCACAATGGAGATTCAAAGACACTACTAACTTCACATACACATACCCTTAAAATATAGATAAATATTGCTTTGGAAGGGTAATATAAAAATAGACGCAAATGCGCTTTGTGGCGATGACATGGTGTTCAGAAGCCTTACATTTAAACATTAAAATACGTCATCAGGTACATAATTTTCAAATTGTCTATATTAAACTTACACTGAGGATATATTCATCTCAGCTAAAAATGTAGGTATTAAAATTAACTTAGCATAGCAAGAGCTATTATTTCATACTAATGCATATGAATTTGGCTATACATCCACCTCAAAACCCCGGTTAAACCCATTTTATGTTACTCTTCCTATAAAAGGAGCAGTATTACATTTTGAATCAGGAAAGTAACAGATGGGTTTTCCTAAGAAATTATTTGCATGAATATTTTATTTCAACTTAAAAATTTTTTATATCTTAACAAAATATATAAAATTATTCTATTTTGAGATTAGCTATGCTATTATATTATATTATATCTATTAAATTTAAATGTAAACATGTTTCAAATTTAGCTTAACATTTAATCCTAATAGCATTATTTCACTTTGTGTTGAACAATTTACCATTACTGTAACTTTAGCAATTACTATTTAGAATGTTGTTTTATTTAAAATTAAATTCTTTAAATAATCTTTTGTCAATTATTCCCTAAATACACCTCATTACATTTTAATGGTGTTCCCATTTATTTTATTTTTTTATGTCTACATGAGTTAACTAGTCAAACAGAGTTTTAAATAAATGTAATTTCTCATCTGATGAGTAAAATTATTATTTTACTATTAATAACAAATTTAGAGCTTTTTTTCACCTTGTTTAATTTTTTTCTAATTTAAAATTTAACACCAAAAGATTTGACATCTTGTATAGCTTCATTAAAATGTATTTTAGCTTAATCCTGAAATTATTTGGCTTACTTCCATTGTTTTAAAATTTTGAATGTAATGAGACGTGTCAATAAAATAATTGCCAATGATTATTTAGATTTATATTATATTTTAAATGTAATCAACTGTCAATATTACAAATGTAATAAATACTATTTGCTCCCTTAAAAAGGTATCAAAGCCATGCACTATTTTCTATCAGACTATAGAACAGAATAAAAACAAATTCATGATTTGTCATATTTTAAACTAATATTTAGCATTTTCACTGCACAATACTACAACTAAAAACAATGACAATTACTAATTAAACAACACAGCCTAGATCCAAACATTTATATGATCATATTTCAATATAGCACCAGAACACCATATAAGTAATCTTTTTACCTTTTATTTGTAGAAAAGAATTCAATATGAATAAGGTAAAGAAATGTGTCATACTATAATATACAAATTCACTAAGTTCAATAAAAATAAAAGGATAGCCTATTCATATATAATTCTTAATGGCATTGCTGCAGCATGAGTAAAAATAAAATGTGTATTTAATGTGCAGCTTCAGTTAAACATTGTTGGCTTTCTTGGAAAATCCAGCCAAGATCATTTAAAGGCAACAAATCACAACAACAACAAATCTTGGGTCACTCAAGACCAAATATTTTACATGAAATAGGTGAACATCAGCCCATGGAGTTTTATTGATGCATTTTTTTCTATTAAATGTGTAGGCCTTGTTTTATCCTTTCATTTTTATTGAATTAATTTTATTTACACTCAACCTGTATCAAGCACCATCAAAGATCAGAGTAAATATACCAATCTCTATCAAATATTTCCTTCAAATTCAAATTTGTTGAATTAACTTCACACCTGTATGTGTACAAGATTCACAGCTTATTGAGATGTTAAAGTTGAGTCATTTTTCATGACTTTAAAACTTTCATAATAAAACCAAAGGGCTTGTAATTTGTTTTTTGATGAAAATAATAACTTTTTAATTTCCTTTGGTCCTCTTAGCAATCACCAGTTGTTCTTGGATGAAACGTTTCCAGCCACCATTTAATGTTTACATTTTTACTGCCATTTCACCAGTCGAGGGATTCTTTCTGGAAGGTGAAGCGGGGACTATGCTCTGTATAGAATTGGCTGTACCATCTTCGGTGTCTAGCAATGTTGCGATCTTCTCGGACAAGTAGAGGTTTTTCAATATAGGTCTTATGGTTCCAAACCATAACATCTCGTTCAAACTAAAAAAATTAACCACATTGTAAATTTAACTGAGAATATTTCACTCTAAAATCTTGGCTTTACTTTTCATTATAAGACAACTTAGAAGATTTGAAACCAATTTTGGTCATTTTTATTTTCTCTCTATCTTACAGATAAAGAAAAGTATTGTGATCATTAAAAAAAATTGAACTCGAGATTTTGATTAATCTCAACGTTTCATGACCCCCGCGAATCCAAAAAAGTGTTTTTTTAATTTCTGTATGTACCTCCAACTAGAGCCTAAACTAATTTACCGGTCAGGCTAAAACATGTTATTTAGGGTTTTCATAGGGTTGCCCCAAGGTGTTTTTGGAATTGGATATCTAACCCTAATATTAAGGGTAGTTTACTAAAGGATAAAAAAAAAAAGTTGATTTTCTCAAAATCGGCTTTGACAATTTTGATTAAATTTCATTTCAAAACATTTGTAAATATTCCAAACAAAATGACTACCATCAATATTTCGGCAAAATAACTTTAAGGGCTCCAGTCTGATGCGTAAATTCTCTTTTTTTTTATCATATCTCTGAAACTATTTGAAATATGAAATTACTTATCATTGAAAATATATAGATCTATATTTATATATATGTGTGTGTGTATTTTAACTTTTCGAACATTAAAGTTAAAGTATTGTTACTGTGAAAAAAATCTAACCCAAAATGTTGATGGATGTCAACGTCTGTGTGTCTGTTAAAACTTAAAATTAAGAGTAGTTTAATAAAGAGCGAAAAGAGAAAAACTCGATTTTCTCAAAATTGGCTCTAACGATTTTGATTAAAATTAGTGTCTAGGCGTTGATTAAGATTATAAACAAACTGGTTATTTTCATTTTCCTACGAAAATGACTTTCAAGGTACTTAACTGAAGCAGAAATTTCTTTATCTCCGCAACTATTTGATATACTAAATAACTTATTGTTGCAAAATTGTAGTACTATTAAAAATGAAAAACTTTTATATGAAATTTATTTTTATAAAACCAACAGTTTTTGAGATATTGGCAAATATATTAATACAATTTTGTGAACTTTAGTTGTAAAGAGATACTACTCAAATTTTAACGCAATAATTCTCCAATGCCATAGAGTAATTAAATATAAGTAAGTCTCTAAAAGTCTATCTTGTTTTTCCTTAAACCTCTTAGGATGAATGTTTGTAAAACAATGATATATATCCATTTTAGACTCAATAGTCAATATTTACATTTTTTATTGGTCAAAATTTATAAATGAGGAATTTAATAGCAATGTGATGGCATGAAGATTAACAGCACCTAATAAAATATTGAACACTTTAACAGGAAATTGAAATTTTAATACGAAGTGTTGACCCTTGTGGACCCAACGTTGATCTTTTTTATCGGTCCAAAAATACAAATGACATTAATTCTTTAAAAACAAAATTATAAAATTTAAAACTGAGACTAAAAAAAATTTTTTACATAAGTATAGTGCAATTTATGCTTAGGTTTGCTAGTGTATATTATTTTTTTTCACATATATTAAGAGTTTTGAGTAAATACCTCCATTTTTAAACAATAGAGCGAGAAAATCCGTGCAGAGTTCCGTACCATTTATTTTAAAATATAGTGGGGATAGGAAGACAGGGCATGCTTAATTTCCAGAAAAACTGCAATTCTACAAAATTAAAGTTGTGGTAAACACTCCCTTTTTGTTAAATTAATTATTTTGATATAATTTTGTCCTTTTTTGTAATTTGACTTTTCAAACCACACAGGTCTATATAATTAATTTTACCAATTGCTTAAAATTGTTGTTTGAAGTGAACGTCTTCATAGTAATTGTATTGGAGATACTATTTTGAGATTTTTTAAAATCTTTTAATATCATAGGATTCAAGGGAATCAAAGATTAGAGCGTCTCATCACTAATGAATATTAAAAATGATGTAATCACATTATTGTAAAATAAGTATATGTCCGACTCACTTTGGGCTAATCAGGCTAACAAAGGCGTAAATATTTTACATTACTCAGGTAAATACATAAATTATAGCCAAATGATATCAAAAGAAAAATATCGATGTATAATTTTACATTCCTATCTCTACTGATTAAAAAAACGTTTCAAGCTATATGTCTGTTTTCTAAGATCTTTGCAACCGCTTAACTGATTGCATTGCAGTTTTTTTTATATGAGGCAGGTTTTTACTAGGAAGATTTTATTAGGCTAATGATCAAACAAATTAACTGAAGAAAATTGATGTTTTCTAAAGATGTATTAAAACATAAATCCAAAAAATAATAATTTACAGAGTACATTTTACTAGTAAATTCAAACAGAAATTATATTTTAGTTTGTTTGGTTGTTTTGAATTCCCAGATCATTGTAAAGGAGTTTCTGAACTTATATTTTCGATTATAACTAGAGAACTTTTGAAAATATTTGAATGCTGTATTTTTGAATATTATTTTCAATCTAGCTATAAAGTTTATAAGCTATTTAAAACTTATTTGTGTATTCAAGGAGCTGAGCAGTGACTTTAAAGGCAATCAAATTGTTTTATATATAGTGTGGATTGGCAAGAGTGAGGACTGCTACAAGTGTGCATAATGTCATGACTTCAGGAAAAAGTCAGACCCAACAATATAGATTCAGTGATGAGTTCGAAGATTCCGTATTCAAACATCAGCCCATAACTGCATGCAAGTGTAATAAAACATAAGGTATACAGTCCATTTGAATTTATCCTCAGCGTGCATGGAGAAAAAACTATCCAAAGATCTTTCAAAGAGCTACGTTATCAGGTATGTCAAATTCAGTGAAATCTCCCTAAACAGACACCTATGACTAGCGAAATATTCTTTATATTAGACAATTTAAATTTCCTCGGCAAAATAACGTGACCTTTTTGGGTGAAACAACTTCCCAATTACGAACTTTCTCAATACCAGAAACAGACACTGCTAGAGATGCATATTTTTGCTTAACAATCTCTAGAAATCAGACAAAAATTGAAAACACTTGTTCATATATTTTACTGTAGGAATGTTAGGAATGTAACGGTTTTGAGCGAAGTGTGAGCAGTGCTGCTTGCTAGGAGTGTATATAATAGCCTACACAGAAATGACTGAGGTATTTCAAGGTCATAGCTTCCGACCCTTTCGAGTCATTAGCAAGGGTTGTTCGAAATGTTTAGTCTGTACTTATGAGCTCTTGGTGAATAAACTTGTGATTCTTCTAATTAATGGTTCATCCTAACCTGAGACCAAAAGTAAACAAACATTCCCTATATCATTACGTGAAGGACATACATGATTGGTGGAACACCAGTGCAATATTTTTTTTATATAATACTTTTAAATTTCCTGTCTTATGTTTAACAAAACTCAGGCCATACTCAGAAAACACCATAACTAGACGGGAAGCACTCAACACTCACAATAACCGTCACTTAACACTGCCGAAATGAACTGGTCTGCTGACTTCACGTTAACATGTGATAAGGACTGTACTATGTGGTAACTCAATGCTAAGTCAGGAGTTTGTTGGTATTAAAATAGCGCTACAAAGCTTAAAGTATGATTTCTAAATCAAAGGAAGGGATAATTTTAGTTATAATATTTTTTTAATGTTATTTTAAAATAAGTTTAATACAAAACAAAGGAGGGACTATTTAATGAAAAGATACCAATGAAGTCCGTTCCACTAGCAAATCAGAGCATACACTTCCATGTGGCTTTGTTTACATCAGGTCTCAGTTTAGTGTGAATCAATAATAAGTTGTAATTTTATTAAATTAGCTGGTTTTGTCGGTTCTTGAAATATCTAAAAAATTTAAGTGTTTAACTTTGAAAGACAATTTAGAAGTTCTAAGAGTGAGGGAGAAAGAAAAGTTAAGTGTTTGTGATTTGGTCACTAAATTGGACTTGAGGAAAACCCAAATCACATTCGAAAGAATAAAACAAAATTTTGAAATCTTAGATTAAAAATGAAAACCAATAAGTAAAAGAGCATTTTCGAAAACGCAGGGACAAGCTGTTGATAATGTGACATTTGAATGGTTCTGTCGCACTAGATCCAATAACATTCCTTTGTCTGGGACAATAATTCGTGAAAAGGTATTGGAAATTGATAAAGAGTTGAGTTTAAGTGACGGCTTCTGTTGGTTGGCTGTAAAAAGTTTCTAATTAGACAAAGATAAATTTATTTTCTTTACTTGTTGTCATATAGGTAGTTTACAGTATGCTACGTACAATATTTTTTATTAATCATCCTGCATACAATACTGCACAGTGCAGTAATTATGTTTATTGTTTTAGTTAATATCCCCAGTATTTAGGTTCATATAGGTTAAACTGTGTTCAGGCGCTATGATTTTAAACATTTTAAAATATTTTTTTCAAATAGGACACTTCTTCATGACATACTTTTCTTTGGTCCCGAAAGGTGTCCGATATTAAGAGATTTCACTGTACCCCAAATACCATATACGGCATTCCGATGATGCAGGGCGCTCAGCAACAATCCATTCTTGAGCGTTGGAGATAGATAATCATTCGACCCTCACATTATTGTGGAGTTGTGTGGTTTCCCCAAATCCTTTAAGTATGTATGTCAGTAAAACAATAAGGGGTGTTTAATATTAACTTGAACAATGAGGGGGAACAAGTTCAGTAAATATAATTCAAGGTGTTATGCATTAAGCTGTCTTATCTTGAAAATGGGCAATGTGTATAGCTTACAACAAGTAGTGTAATTGACGTCACTAATAACTCAAGGCAAAACACCATTAGCAACCTTCTTCAAATTGTATGCGAAGATACTTATAATTAGGTTGCTTCTTCAGGTAATACTTATAAAACTAAAAATTTCCAGTGCCGAAAGCAAGGTGTTTTTGTGAAGAACCTCCTAGAGTAATGACGGGTGATTCCTTCCGCCAGGAGGTATATATAGTAGACCTGAATAACAGTGTGTTATTATTTGAAAATGTGACTCCATGTCAAAAGGTCCAACTTCATTTTAAAATCTACATACCGTGAACAATGTAACCCACGCATCCTGCTAATTAGTTTGCAAAGCACTGGGACGACTCACACTGGAGAAGTGCATCATTAAAAGCCACTTTGTGTTGCTATTCTTTCTCACTAAGATATTTGCTTGCTGTCATATTATTATTTTTCACATGACAGTCCTCTCCCGCAATGGCTTGTCCACAGGAAAAGCATATGATATTGAACATAGAATTAGAACATATCAATTGATAAAAACTTTAGACTTTATTAAGATATTTTAATGCAAGTTAGACCAAACCAACAAAATTTTAAGGCATCTCTCAGACAAGAACGTGAAGGACTTCATTTTTCTACCAGACAATTTGTAGAAATTTATATTCTTTATAGACTATTTAAGAGATAGAGGATAAACGACCAGCCAATTCTCTTACAAGCTTTGAACATAAACAAGCCTCTATTGAACAAATAGTAACTTATCATAGACACAAAATTATTATAGAGTATTCGAGATCCTGTAGGAAAAGTGTTCTCTTAAAATGTGCTAAAATGTGCCTGGAGGTAAAGGAAATACTTTTATATATAATTATTTATTCTTGACTAAGCTCGGGTTTGAGGGATGTGTTGCCTTTGCAGTGGTTTCATCGGGTATAACCACTAATTTGTTAAAAGAGGGCAGAACAGTGTAAGCAACATTTAAATTACCTTTGTATATTTTTAGAGACCACATTATGGTGTAGAACATATCGAAGCAAAGTTTCACATCAAAATTACTAAAAAAAACTATCTATTATATTATGTTACGAGAGTACAATGCTGAATAAAACATCAATTTAAGCTCTAAAGAAAACTATGAAAGATCTCAAAAGTGACAATGTCCTCACAGGAAGCATCACCGTATTGTTCTCAGGAGACTTCTGATAAACTCTACCGGCCTACCTGAGAAGATCCTACATATGCCCAGGTGAAACTTTCTCTGTCAACTAAAATGGCGTACACCTGTGCGAAGACCAAAACTTAAATTTATTTGTCTTATTTGTCAATATATTGCTGAAACTCGACAAAGAAGTCTTTGCAGAGCACGAATGCAAGGTGTCCTTGAATAACTCCCAGATATGCTCCACTGTCAATGATATCCAGGAATTAGTTTATTTTATTAATTGTGATGTACTTCTTCTGCAAAACAAGCTTATTTCGTGGTTCCAGGAGCAAGCTATTCTATCTCCAAAAATTAATAATCTGATAAAATTAACAATTTGTATTTTAGACCAGTTTTAAGTGCCATACCACACTTATATGTCCATTGGCACTACCTTGTATTTTACTTTTATCCTTTAATCCATTCGGTTTACTAATTCACGCTCTTCAATTAAAATTTGAGCATCCATCATTTTGATGGATAATTTTAATCCACCTAAAATGTGTAATGAAACCCGCTTACAGGCAAACAATTTGCAAAATCTTATCAATGAGGCAACTGTTTTGGCTGGTTGCACTACAGGAAATAGGTTGTGATACCAAGAATACCCATGATTTCATCGAACCTGCCCTTCCAGTTTAAATGCATGCAATTTCCAATCAAGGTTTTCTATGCGATACCCATCAACATAGAGAGAGGACAAACCCTGAAGTTGGCAGTGGTTGGTCTCAACAGCAAGTGTTTCTCACATGGACAACTACATGTGTTGTAATCCTGTGATATTTCTAGCAGCAACCTGTAGCCATTCGGTTCTGATAATAAAACTAACATTGTTTACAAAGAGACCTTGCCTTAAATTATGTTACTTTCCTTTAATTAAAAGAAATACTATGTGTGTCTGATCTTATAACAGAAATAATTACACTACATTAAATTTTTTTACTCTGAAAATGCATCTTTTATCAACTTCAAAGTTTTTATTATGGTAATCTCTACATAATTGGATGCATGATTAACTTCTCTGTACAGGAAATTAAAACTCTAGGATTAGAAATGTTATTGTTTAATGAACTTTTTTGTAAAACAGATATTAATGCAAGTGATGTTGCATGCAAAAGCTAGTTCAAAATAAAATAACACACATCGAAGAATAAAATCAGGCATATGAGAGATTTACACTTGCCGGTAGTGATTTGAGACTAATTATAGTTTTGATTGAGGAGGGGGGACTCTGTGACTATTTGAGGTGTTTGGTGCAGCCTTTTTGCATACTTTCCCAATTATGTATCATTATTGTTTATAAACTATATATTCTCAAACAATATATTTAAATCAATTAAAATTTTGAAATATGTTACTTTTAAAGCATAATGTTGGAAAATTAACCGCTCTTATCGATCTCTCTCTCTCTATATATATATATATATATATATATGATTGGTGTACCAATCATATTTTGGCAAAATTTACTGTACATGAAATGTGTGACCTTATTAGAAATCCGTGAAATGACATGCACCGTCCAACGACAAAATGTTCCCCACTCCTGGTTTAGATCATCCAGTATTATGTATTGTTAATAAAAATTAAGTACATGCTGGGCTCTACGGTATTAAAGAAAAAATCTCATTCCTGTTTGTGTCTGTTGTCAATTTGTTGTGGATTCAATTGGTCAGTCATGTTGCATTGTGCATTAATCATGTTTTCATATTAAACCATTTCATTCTTGTTTTACTGTATCTCTATAAGGAAAACCTCTTTTCGCTTTATGAGGTAATTGTATTATATTTGGAAGAAGGTACAGGACAGGTGGATAGAAACACATAAAAGCCATATTGTGTTCATCACTTTTATATGTTTCTATTCACCTTTCTTATACATTCTTCCAAATATAATTCTTGTTTTACTCTAAGTATTTGGTGTACACATTCTAAAAGTATGTATTATATTGTGTTAAAATAGTTGTATTTAATTTTTTTACGCTGTTCACAATTTTCATGATAATACAAATTTCTTAAAAAGTGTTTGAAATACACTTTGAAAACTATAAGTGATATTAAAGGAGGGTAACATGGAAAATGAAATAAGACAGTTAATGATAAAAAATCAAATAATGTCCAAATTATCACAATAAAAAATGCATAAAATATTTTTTTTAATTCGAGAGGTAACAACTAATGTCCTGGTGGTTTAGGAATGTTTTCCAAATATGATTTGCACTATCCCCCTATCACTCTTTGGGTTCATCTTTCTACATAGAAGTTGACTAATTGTAATCCCGGGCATGTAAATGAGATGTAATTTGATTTAATAAATAGAGCTAAGACCATTCCAAAGAGCTTCTAGGTGTATCCACATTTTTTTACTTTTTAATGGATAAGGTCCTTGGACTCCCATTTGGGTTGGAGAGAAAACCTCTCTTGAAAAAAATCTTTATTTTGATAACCACAGCTTTTCCCCAGCCAAATAAATTTCTTGGCGCGTGTGCCACTTGATTGCATCTTTGAATTGTTCGTTTTCTAAACCATAAAAAATCATCACCCGCTTTGCTGCCCACATGACTTAAGGTATAGCAATAGCATAGACTGTCGATGATGGGGAGATTGAGGTTTGAATCCCAGTCGGGTGTACTGAAGGTGGTTTTTCACTCTACCTCCACACAATTGTGAGTTCACTTCCTTCAAACCCAACCTCCCTCATCCTTAACATATTAGCATAATTAGTACATTGGCATAAAAACTAAACAGGTAGTAAGACCCCTTGCTAAAAAAAAAAACCATCAGTACTAAGAGTGAATATAGTTACCATTATACTCTCTCCCCAAATGACAATGCTGCCATAAAGGTACAATAATGGTGGGCAGTACAGTCGGTGAACCACTTTCTGCAACATTGGCTCCAAGGGAGTGATGCACTGAAGTAGTATCATTTTACCAAAAGAAGTTTCCATGTGTAGCTCAACGTAAGATGGCCCAATCTAGAACAGACATAATTAAAAACTTGTGTCATTAATGAAGGAAGATATTTATACTGGTTTGCTGGTATATGAAGGTCATGGTTTGAATCCCGACCGGATGTAATGTTTTTTTCTTTTACTAAATGGTTTCTCACTCTCCCTCCATACAAATATAAGTACATATCGTTTAAATTCTACCGTCTCCATTTCTGATCCTTAGTATAAAACAAGTGGATAGTCTGGATGGAGTACAAAAAGAAGATGATGTAAAACCACCAACCTGTTCAGCTCTTACGTCCATGCCAATAAGGGATATTTTGTTGAAGAACCGTATCTCGTGCTTCAACAACATTGTGGCAGTATGCGTCTTTCCAGGCTCGGTGTTGGGGTCCCACTTGGCTACCCACTCATGGTGTGTGAAGCTCCACAACAGACGCTGGCCTAGGCGCAAGTCGCTGCCATTGAAGATGGACGGGCCATGCACCGCGGCCAGGTGCGCCACATCCCCGCCATTCTCGGGGATCTCCTGTGATGTTCAGGTAGATATAGAAATATACAATGAGGGGTATTGATGTGGTTCCGTTAGTTACAGATTTAACAAGGGATGGGTTTAAAATTCCTGCCAACAGACTTTTAAAACACAAATGTCATTAGAGGCTGACAGCTTACACTCTAGGGCCTATTGTATTTTTCTTCAGAATACAAACTGACATCCACACTAACTCTCATTGCAGTTTACATTCCTTTAGCTAAATATATCAAAGAACCACTCAAGATACAATTTACAGAAATTATTCCATTAAATGAGTTTGGTTGAGTATATAAATGAATGACTCATGATTATAATACAGACCCATGCTGATAAAATAATCCATCTTCTCATGGCGCAGCTGGGATATTAATTGTAATTACTTAATTTATTGGCTCATGATAATTCATCAAATATTTAATTTACAATTAATTTTGTTTTCTTCAGTGGGATATTGTGCTGGTTTCCCTAATTTCTAATTAATGTACTCTTCCCTTAATGATATTTTAATATAGTGCTGTTGAGTAATTAATACATTTACTTCTTATAAAGCTTACACAACTTGCGATAATGTTTGAAGTGACATTTAATCATAATTTTGTAGAGTGTTTGTTCTGAGCAGTGCATTTGAATCTAGAGAACTTGTGATCTAACCTGATGATTGCACCATAGATTAATACTTGAGCACCCATTGTGCATCACCACTAAGAATTTGCCTATATAGGTACATCTGATAGACATTTTCCTCCACTACATCATTTTAAATGTATGTTTAATAGAGTATATTTAATGTTATTATCACTTCTTTAATGTGAAAAATTGTTCATTATTTTTTCATGGGAAAATGTGCTTATATTAGTAATGTTTCAAATATATATCTTTTTCCATGATAATGAAATATAGTTCTCGAGAGTCTATTTATTGTTAAACATCTTCTCAGATATGTTAAAATTATTACCTTTATATGTTTAAACTTAACAATAATAATTATCTATCTGGTATCTTTAAGGGTTTCCAAGCTATATTTTAATCAATCTTAACTTCTTCTCTCTTTTTTTGGGGGAAGGGGGGAGGAAATTATTTGTAATCATTGTACCTAACTTATACTTACCACCATATTTATTGAAGTTTTATAATCATTTGTTATTAAGATAATATTGATAAATATGTTAAAATTGTTTAAATAGCAATATCAATATTAATGAAGGTCCCTAACAATGTTTATTTTGGAACAAGGGTTTGTTAGTCAAGATTACACAATGTTTTATCAGAAAAAAAATAATCCAAAACTCACTTAAACAGCCTTCATCTCTCAAGGATTAAATATGTGTTCAGGCAAAGAATGTTATGATGTGTTGCCAGGTTAAACTGAACTTGCTTTAACTTGATCAGTGATTTGTTTTCAACACTCAGTAGAAAACGTATTAGTTACCAATGTATTAATGAGCATATGAAGCATGTAGAACAATGCCTACATATATAATATACATGAAATAAAGAGTACTAAGCATGTTATAGTTTGTCATTCAATAAACTTGAAGGAATTGTAAAAAATGAAGCAAAAATAAATGTAAACAATATAAACACGTATTTAAGCACTTCAATATTTTGATGTGACATGCATCTTCCTCAGTGGTAAGTAGATTCAAATAGGAACTTGGTGTTGAGTATTATATCACAGGTACAGTTTTAACAAACTCTTGAGTACCCTGGCAACACACCACCACGGTCTATTATATTTAATAGCACTACACCCCCCCAAAGGAAATTTACATATATTCAATTTACAAGGTGACCTCTAATATATTTTACAACACACGAAGAAGCATTATAATATTATGTTTAGTGATCCATAATGTATTATATATAGGTTTGATAAATCATCTGCGAATAATGTACATCACTCTTTTTTTATTTCTATTGCTTGTTGTGGGGGACTGTTTTAAGTATTGTTTGAAATGTTTGCCCTTGGAGGTCGCGTGGCTTCATTTATCAGTCTACTAGTCTGCTACTAGCATGGATGAATCAATGTCAGAAATACCTTAGGTGTTGCCATGCCAATACCAACCTGCCCCAACATCAAATTATGCATTACTATTACATACTCATACAACTCTGCAAACACAAAGTAATCTTGCTTTTTTCCATGAAAGGAAATATTTACCATTTTTATAGATTCATGCAAGATTGCTATCTACCAATATTGACCTAGTGTTTGTTAGACATGTGTAAACATGAAAAGCATGCGTTTTTGCTATTGATGATTGGTGCAAAAAAAGTATATTTGAATCATTTTTTGGGTAACAACTATGATCACAAAAATGTAGAGTAGAAAAATGAATTTTTTGAATCAGATAAACATGAAATAAATAGTTGGTCTTGACCTTCCAAATTTATTTTTTGTGTCTAAGAAAATGATTAATGATTATCTATGAACCAATCTAACAAACTATGCTATTATTTATTTGTATTTATCAAATCCACAGATAGGCCCTATAATGATGCCAATGATTTTGTTACCTGTATGTGTGAATTGACATAAAATTCATTGCGGCCTCTATACACCCACTTTTTCTCCTGGATCGGTTGGATGGGCTCTGGATACCATGTTGGTTCTTCATTCTCAGCGTGAAACCAGATAAATATGAATGAATTCACTTCGTATGACGTCCATTTCTTCACACGGGCAAACTCGGGCACTGATATGGCCAGATAAAAAATATGTGTAAACTTAAATAAAACACCAATGCATTGCTTACTCGTATATATAATTATCTTTCTTGTGAAGAGATAAAAGACTACCCTTGAATCCATATTTAAAACTTGAGGATTCAAACAAAATGCTCAGAGATTCAATTTTTAAAAACAATATTGAATATTGAATATAATTTATTTAGTGCTATGATTCCTACTAGGGGCTCAGCTAAATATAATTACTATAGGACAAACCCAACAATAAAACTCAAAATTATTAATTTACCATTTAAATGAACATTGAATTCACACTATAACAACCATTTAATTATGATTTTTATTTTCTATAGCAGCTCAAGAACTAATATGAATAAAATCAAAATCAAAAGAACAAATTATACCTAGGAGATGTTAAATTCTTATGCTTTTTATGTTGTCTAAGATTTTATTCATGAAATAAGTTTATTCGAGCTACCTAAACTGGTGAATGTAATGTAGGTATGTTGTTTCTACAAAAGAATTTCTCACTTCAAGTCAAAAGAAATAGATTATAAAATAACTTATAGCCTAGAGAGAACTGTTTCAGTTTCATAGCTATGTTCCTAGAACTAAATTCAACTTAACAAACATGATATACATGGAGGGAGTAAAACAATGTATTTGGTGGTGTTTGTATGACGCACCTTTCTCACTGTAAGAAATGGACGTGCACTTGCCGTCAACCCCGCTGAACCTCCAGCTGTGAAAGGGACACTCCAGACAGTCGCCATGCACTGAGCCTCCCACACCCATGTTTGCCCCAAGATGAGGGCAGTAGGCATTCAATACGTGGGCAACCCCTTCCTGGGTGCGGAATATTGCAAAGTTCTCGCCTAAGAACATAAATTCAATTTTATTATTTTTAAAAAAATGTTATGTTTGGACAGCAATTCCAAGATAAGATGTTTTTATTTAATTCATGTGTATCACAAACTAATAAGTGTTTGTTCTCCACAGATCAGTCCTAATGACCAAAGCATATTTACGAGTTACCACAATTAGACTCAATAATAAAACTAGTTAAAAATGAATCTGGATACGAGAACAACTAGGATGGTTCAGTGGTATAACATTGGTGCACAATGCCATAAGCACCGAGTTCTGTTTCCGTGTCCAAGATGTAATATTTTCCTTTGCTGAATGTTGTTCAGTTTTAGCTATGGAATAGTTTAAATCTTATTTCATTTTTGAATCAATCAGTATGTAACAGTGTGAATTCTTAAAGTCACACATTCGAGTAAAAACTTTATGTTGTTAATTGTAAGTTTTTAATTGTGTAGCCAGCTTAAGATGCTAGTGAAAATATATATTTTTACAGTATCACATGTTCAAGAGAATTAACACCTTGATCAGATCTTATATTTAACTTTAAAGCACTCGCTCAGCACCTTAAGTCACACAAAGATAGGATTAAGAAACATTGATTTGACTAAGAGTCGGAAGCCTCATGTACATGGTTTAATAAGATGGCCACATGAGTATTGCAATGTGTTCTAAGTGCGAAATCTGTTCACAAAAATAAAATTGTTTTGATAGGTTTCCATAATTAGATTCATAAATACAAACATGTTTTACTGTTTTCAAGCTGCATTGTGCAGTATTTATTTAAAACATACTCAGTGGCATATTCTCTGGGTATGCTACTCCTGCGCAGCATACCCGTGATTATATGGACTAGTTTATAAATGCAATGTTGTTTGTGCAAACTGTGTAGGTAGAAATGTTTAAATTGTAAATAAGTATACATGTCTAATGTATTTATATATTATTTATTTGTAAACTAACATTGTTCATAATTCAAGAATATTATGTTTTGAGTAACTATTCATAGAAAGGGGTCTTCTACCTACCCGGTACCCAGCTTATAAAGCTCAGGACCTTCTGCTTGAAAACAGCAGGCAAAGCTAGAGAAGTTCTAATGAACTTGACCAATATCTATGGGATTGAAACACTCCCCCTTGCCCCTTGCCAACAAACATTGGCCAGTGAACTAGGGTGTTTACAGCCCAGGACCTGCGGAATACTTATTGCAAGCAAAACAGTGTGCCAACTGTTGAACAAATATGCAAGAATCAATACAACAATGATTGTATTTACTAAACTAGTATAGCTCAAATAAATAAAATAAATGCAAATAATATTTATAAAATAATCGTATAAACAACAAGCTTTAAACTATGCAATAATTAAATACAAATTTGATTATGTTTATGCATTCTAGGCACATACATCATCATGTATTAGGCAAGCATATTTACCACCATTTCAGAGTATACATGGGTGAAATAGGGGTGGGAGGGTTTGTAGTAACTAGACAGTGTTTTTGTTTTTAGAATGAAGTATTTATGGAGTTTTAATCTTGTTCTTTTGGTTGTTGTTGGTGATTGTTGGTTTGGTTGTTATAATTTTTTGCAGTATACATTATCTAATTATTAGTCAATGTGATTTTATATAACTATACATTAAAGAAACCCAAAAGTTAGAAGTGTAATTTCACAGTTTCAAAATGATTGATCAGAAAAAGCTAAAATAAAATGTATTCTCAGATGCAAATTTCTTAGCAATAAACCAATGACATAGCGATAGAGAAATAGGCTCAATAGGAAAAAATCTCCCCTTTGTTACTGTTATCAGAGTTTACAGATCTAGATAGCTTCTAGAGCATAATTACGATTTAATAAATAGATTTAGCCACATAATTACTATTGTTAACGTGAGTTGGACAATCCACCTTATTCCTCCCACCAAGTTCTGATGGACGCTTGATCCATGTAGTACTTCATTTTACTCTTTTTATAAATATAATTTTTTACTTTGCGTATTGCTTCCTGTGAGTCCAACACCTTAGGGTTTAGGGTTTGATTTCTGGCATGGCCTAAAAATAATATTGGTAAAATTTGGATTTCCCCTCTCGCAGTGATTAATTAACGGCTGGGGGGCTGGGTGTTGTGTTTGTTCTAGATTTAAGTTAAGTCGTGTGATATAATCACTTGGCCCAAAAAGTGCACGCTAAATACCTCAAATAAATGAAAATGCTACCTGTGTGTACTTTTAATTACACTCAACCAATTTAACAGTCTATGTCACTATTATTCAGTCAGGAGTGTGCTCATAACTCAACCTTGACATTTTTACTTAAATCTCAGATTATTTAGGTATGGCGATGAACTGTGGTGTGCTGTGTTTTGATATTCCATTACAATTTGAGTGGATGATAATCAACAGTAGTTTCACATTTTGTTGCGTTTTGAGCATAGTGTAATTTTATGAAGTCAGAATATGTAATAGGCTGTAAAGATGGATATTCAAACAAAAATATAAATAAGTCAAAAAAGCGAGACGAGGGAGGTGCGAAGTTTCCCAAGATAGAATGCGAGTATGAAAAAAACATAAATGTTTGAGATCCATTATTCTAAACTAGAGGTAAACTTGTTTAAATAATTCCAGGGGAAGCATCTCTTGAGTAGTGGTGGCTAAGAGTATTTGACCCCAGAATACACCACTGAACGTACTGTACATATAAATCATTGTTAGTAGGTATTAATCACAGGAGCAATTGGGGTTTTAACTTCTCCCTGTTTGTATCAACAATTAAATTATTCTTATAGACAGATTATACCACCTTTAGACCTAATGTAATTCAAGCTAGGGCTAGGAAAAAATGTATTGGCTTATTTAAAAAATACTTTTCCACATTTATTAATATTTTAGTTTATGATGTTTTCTAAAAGGTGAATACAATCTCAAGTGATACTGAATAACCAAATTTATTAGCAAAATAAGGGCTGTACTGAGAGGAGGTTAGAGGAGGTAATATATTTTTGAACTCCTGCTCAATACCTAGGCTAGTAGCTTATTGTAGCTTTATAAAATTATCAAGGGCTTAAACCACAATTACTGTATGTTTTTAAGAAAAAAACTTTAAATTGCTTGAAGGATTTTATATTTAAGAAATTCTTTGTCATTTCCTGTTGAGAAACCTCGCCCCCAAGAGTCAACACAAATAATCCCCCACCACCAACCCTCATTCTACCCATAATAATAATAATAATAATAATAATAATAAAATAGCTCTGAGAATGATCCATAGCAAAACCACAGATCAGACTTACCAAGAGCAGCCACGTGTTTGACTTGTCCTGCACGCAGGTCATCCGACTCTAGAAGTACAAACCAGCCGTTGGGATAGACGGGTGGTAGAGTTCCCACTTGCCTCTGATGTCTGATCTCCTTGACGAGTTCCCGCTTGCTCTTCCCTCTCCTCCGGCCAGCGGAGACGCCATTCTCCAGCATGCAGTCATAACCCACCTCACTCAAGTCCTGGACAAAACACACTTTTTTTGTAAAACATACATTTCTTATTGATAAAAAAATATCTTTCTGTCAGAGTTTTGTATAGAAAAAAATAACAAATTAATAAATATATTATATTCTGAAAATTGAAAAATGACATCTGGACACAGGAATCGAACCCAGAACCTTTGGCTTAGTATGCCCAAAGCTCTTACCACTGAGCTATCCAAGATTCGTCCCGTGCCCAGGGTCATTCTTCACTCGTATTTTAAGGCAGAGTCTGTGATTGCTGGATAGCTCAATGGTTAGAGAATTGGTGTACTAAGCCAAAGGTCCCGAGTTCGATTCCCGTGTCCAGGTGTCATTTTTCAATTCTCAGAATATGACATTTAGATGGAGAATTCCTCACTAAAAAGTATAAAAAAATAGCTTCAGTTATTTGATTCTTAATAAATATATTCTTTAGTAATAGGGTGAGAAGGGTAAGTTTTAAGGGAATATACCAAAATGTTCTTGGAGTTGATGATCAATAATAATATTGTGGGTGAAGAGAAACATTTCCAATGCATGTGGTTAAATGAAACCTCAATCCCTTGGACAGGAGTAGTTATTGAAACCCAAATTGGCATGTATATATAGTGAAAAATCTTTCTATCCACCATCTTGGTAATATACATTTTTAGCACACATCTCTATAATGTAGAATACAGACAGTGATATACTGATGTGATGCACAATGCTGTGTGGAGTTGTGGGAGTTGTCATAATGAGATAGTAGATAATTAAAACCACTGATGAGAGAGATACAGTAGCGGATTTAGGCTTAGGCCCGTGAGGCCCGAGCCT
Organism: Timema shepardi; assembly: GCA_902151425.1. Taxonomy (NCBI): domain Eukaryota; kingdom Metazoa; phylum Arthropoda; class Insecta; order Phasmatodea; family Timematidae; genus Timema; species Timema shepardi. The sequence continues at coordinate 14,601 of CABFVX010001909.1, read as the reverse complement.
AGGGCGGCAAATTTTGAGGGGCGCCAAAAATTTTAAGATGACTAAAATTAAAAATCGATTGGGTTTTCTGTAAACTGTAAGANATTATTTTCATTATTTTATACACACACATATATATGTTATGTTTTTATATATATATATATATATATACTGTTACAAAAAAAAAAGGGCGCCATATCGTCTCAGGCCTAGGGCGTCCTCAAACCTAAATCCGCTACTGGGGAGATACACCATTTCAACCAATTAAATGTGAGTCATAAATGGATCTATATTTATATTCATAAAATTCTAATGGTGTATGTATACATTTATGTACAGTTTGTCTGTATATTAGATTTTTAGTACTTCTCAATGAAATAGAAATCTTAAATTTGATGATATTGTAGAGGAACCACTCAAGAGGTACACAAAATTTTCAAACATGAAAACTGATCAAAAATACAAATTATGAATAATAAAAACTTGATTCATTTAATAATTTTAGTTCATGACATGTTATTTAGGTACATTTAAAAAGTAAGGGGAACCTAGAATATAAATTCTAATCTCAAATCCAAAGAGAAATTGCAGATTCTAATACAGTGACCTGTGTTTATGGTTTGGCTGATTTGTATTCTTACTATAACAAATAGTGTTTCCTTGCTCAGTGAACATTTTATAAGTAAGGTTAAACATATTTAAGCTTTCATTTACATAGCCTAAATATGTATTCATACAAACCAATGACTAGTCCAATTAAAATAAAGCTAACACTGCAGAGTAAAAATGACATAACCTTGTAAATAAAACTAATGTTTGATTGTTGGTTTGTGTGTGTAGTAATAAACAGGGCCTGTGCAATGAAACCGGGCTTACAATGACAAAAATTGATGCAAATATAACTTAGGCAACAATTTTAATGGATTCGTCTCAAGGGAATGTGTGTTTCATATGAAAAATAAAATTTTCCCCTGTAGACCCTGGCATACCTTTTATTTTGAGATGGAGGCAATTCCTAGTTACATTTGTGTTCTATATTACTATTAATAAGTCACAAGTTCAAATCTTGGATAGGCCAGTTTTCGGCCATGACCAATCGTACGTGGCTTTTTCCAGGGTGCGAAACTCAAAAGAAATAAAGGTTTAACTCGTTGAAGGATCAAATCAGGGGACACTCGATAACAAAAAACAATACAGTATTCACTAAAAACATAGTACCTATATAAAAAAAAGTTATCTATTTATTGAAAATAAATAATTTAGATAATTCATACTTTATCCACTCTTACTTAAAATAATTAAGTGTCAGAAATATACTTTTATAACAAGTTAGCCCAACCTAACAAAACCTAATGCATCTACAAATTGAAAGTTTGGTTTTGTTAAGTGGGTAATGTTTAGATCAGACTGTCATAGGCAGGCTTAAAAACCAGTAATAATATGGTTTTATAGCTACGCTTCATTGTTTCAATTCTATATTGATGATTTAATTAGTGATTCTTATATATTAATACAATTACTGTAGATTAAAAATCAAAAATTAAGTATTGTTTGATATTATTATGGATAATAAGAATTTAATATTTAACCATAAACTTGCTAGGTAGGTATGCTCAATTGTACATTAATTTTAATATTTTTTTATAAAACTTTGTGATTTCCAATTTTAATAAATTTAAAATGTATGTGTTTATTTATCCTTTTTCATCAATTATTTCAAAACATGAATTAAGAAAAGTTGAATAAACAAAATTGTAAGCTCTAAAATGCTTTCTACAACATTAACTTTTTAACTTACTGCTGCAGTGAAATTTAAGAATAAACATGCTATTTACAAGTCTTATTCAAAGGAGCTATTCACTTACAACGTAGTTCACTTAAAAGGCTATATTCAATAGGAACAATGTGCCAAGAGTGGAGTGAAGTAAACCATGTGAATTTGGTACATTAGGCAAAACCAGGCGATTGCCTTGGGTGCAAAGGTTTGAGGAGCACATTCTAATAATATGTGAGTGTTTCAGTGTGTATGAAAAATTATTTGAATTTATTAATCAAATAAAGTTATTTGATTACTAAATTTATATAATTATATATATATATAAACATATATATATATAGAATTATATAAATGGGCCTTGAGGAATGAGTTTAAAATATGTATCTGTGAATAGTTTTTCACAATAAATAAGAAAACATTTTTACTTTTAAAAATTTAAAATAGTTTATGAATATTTTATTTTTGAAAATTTGAAATTCTTTAGAAATATTTGAACAATTTGGTTTAAAATAAAATGCATATATAAAAAGTGTTTATTATGATAAACAATTGATGTGTTTAGTTTTATTGAGGAAAACTAACTTAGGCCTAAAGTTAGTTTACTGAATACATATTTTTTCAAAATTTCTTCCGACTTTCAAACTATATAATAAAGTTGGTGTGATTGTGTTGTGCCATTTTTTTAAATATATTTTTAATACATATTAGATAAAATATCTCAATGTTATTTTATAGTTTGGATATATATATATATATCCAAACTATAAAATAACATTGAGATATTTTATCTTTATTATATAGTTTGAAAGTCGGAAGAAATTTTGAAAAAATATGTATTCAGTAAACTAACTTTAGGCCTAAGTTAGTTTTCCTCATAAAACTAAACACATCAATTGTTTATCATAATAAACACTTTTTATATATGCATTTTATTTTAAACCAAATTGTTCAAATATTTCTAAAGAATTTCAAATTTTCAAAAATAAAATATTCATAAACTATTTTAAATTTTTAAAAGTAAAAATGTTTTCTTATTTATTGTGAAAAACTATTCACAGATACATATTTTAAACTCATTCCTCAAGGCCCATTTCGAGAAATTTCAAAGGAGACAAAGGTATTAAAACTTAATGCAGGTCAATGAGTACCTACAATGACTGTTTAAGCTCAACTCCCCTCCTCCACAAACTGTACATTCAGTGTCAAGCTTTGTGCTACTTAAACAAGAACTAAGGAGAGAATCGTGTTTTCAAGTTTAAACAACCAAAAAGTTAAGTTTTAAGGAATTATGTTGAAGGTTCATCACAAACGAATTTTCTAACACACAATTAAATGTGCGTGGGTTGAGACCAATGAGTTAGGTTCACTGTAGCCAAATGTTCACTACAACCGAATTCACTAAAACCAGAGTTGACTGTATAATATATAATTGTGTTTTATGAATCTAATAAAGAAAACTTAACAGATACCCATTTTGAACCAAATTGCTGGTGCCATTTTTTTTAAATATTCTGATATTAAAAAAAGTCATCAGATAACCCAAAATTAATTTTCTCCCAAAAACACAGTAAGCCATAATTCAATTTTGTTACTGTTGTCATGTCAAACCAAATATATATTTTAAATAAAATCGTTAAAACCATTTTTAAAATATTTTAAATTTTGGAGAAAGGGCAGAGAAGATTATTTTTTACTTTAGGGGTTTTGGGTGGTTGAACCAACCCATACTCTTGATAGTATTATTAATGATGAATTTTAGTATTTATGCTCAATGTCTCGTTTAGTAGTTTATTGGAGACCTAAAGAATAAATTGCAGCTAAGGATTTTAAATATTTAAAAAAAATGCCTTTCCATCTCTTGTTTTGAGAATTCTCCATTTGCCACTGCTCACACCTAACCCTTACCTATGTTTCCTATCCAAAAAATATGGGTATTGCCCTATAAATATGTTTTGTATTAATTTGTCTAGGAAATAAGTCTGGGAAATACTGTTTGAAAATTTTCCTCACTTGTCAAAATGACTAAATATAATATTTGCAAGGGGGCCGATTATGAAACTTTAAAAAAAATGCGTCCGCTTCGGTGGTCAAATGTTCTAAGGTGTCACTCTCACAATAGACTGGACTGCAGATGGTTGAGAGATTGAGGTTTGAATCACAGGTGTACTGAAGGTGGTTTTCTCTAAATTTAACCTTCCTCATACCTAGTACATTAGAGTAATTAATTATTGCAAACACGTGCAACCCGAACGTGTAAAAAGGACATGGTGACAAAATAAAAAATCAATTGTATAAAAAAAAATCACAAATAATCGTAACCAAATAAATTATAAACTAAATAAAGAAATTGGTTTTGTGTGTCATTATTAGTTTATTATTATTTTACCTTGACCCAGTTGATGGGCATGATTATGTATTTTACGGCGAGCAACAGGAGTGCAGAGGTAGCGAGGAGGTATACCCAAGTTGAGAGGGTCAACTCGGACATGTAGTCTATCGCCAAAATCACATACTGGTCCACGGAGATCCACTCGCAAGACACGTCAACGAGGGTCCGCCACACTAGGTACGTGGACCCCGCGTTTCCGCTACTTTCGTTCATCGCCTCAGACTCGCCTGAAAACATTTATTTGTGTCTTAAGACAAATGTGTAAGGCTAGAAATCTCCGTCAGTGAGTGTAACTGGACAGGAAACCAAGGAATATTGATATATAATATTTTCATTTATTTACACTCGCTATCAACTAAATAACAGAACACATTCCTTTGTTAATTGGAAGAAGGTTTTTAACTGAGCAAGGCCACGCAGTCCTCTCAACACTTAGTACACTCTGTTTTTGCTGATTTATTTAATGAACTGGACACCTTTCTGTTGTGTTTTATTTCACGCCACACACAATCTTCGACCAGCCAGATCAAGAATCCCGTTATATTTTACAGTGCCTTGCCTTGCTCTCTACTCCAGCTGCAATAACAAAAACATTTTATCACATAGGATGCAACCTGCCGCCCACCTCGAAAGGAAATACTTTCCATAGCTGTGCCCAAAAATGTTTGAAACAATAAATACAATCACTAGACATAATAAATATAACAATAAAAGTAATGGGCATATAAAATACAATGGATAATACATGTACATAAAAATAACTCTTAGCTGATAAAATCAACTCATAGTTGCGATAAGGTACAATAAGAATGTAAAAACATGTTTTGTTATTATTGTGTCATTTTCCATTGGGGGAAGACAAAGTAATCATCGAGAGTCATGAGAACAATAGTGTTCCCTTTATCAGATTTAACGTTGACAGTTTTGCTTGTTTTACATTTATTGTAAAGATGTTTGAGGATCAAATGTTCTTTCAGGTTGGGTTTGATGTCATTGTCATTTTTGATGATTTTGTGAATTTGATTGGCTATAAGGTGTCGGGTTAGGTTTTTGGACTCAGAATCAATATGTTTGATAGCTTCTTCACTGTCTATTATGAGAGAATGGACTTTATCGGTGAGGGAATAGTTGTGACAATTAAATTTGAAACCTTTGAGAAGAATAGATTCTTCGTCATGGGAGAGATGAAGGTTGGATAAATTTAAAATCCTAGGATAAAACTTGTGAGTTGTGATATTGTTAGGTTGATTGAAAGGTTTTGTTTGTGTCATGAGTTTGTTAATTTTGGTTTTTGAGGGTGTGGTTTTTGTGGATTAATAGGTTGTTAACTTTATCTTGGATATGAAGTTGTATATTATGCCAAATGATGGGGTGGATAAGATTGCTGAGTTCAAGATGTAATTGATAAGCTTGAAGGTTAAGAAATTGTTGTTTTCTGTGTAAATATGCTATTTCATTCTTAACTCTGGTGTGATGAACAAATTTGGTAAATTTTTGAATTCTAGTTTTATTAGATTTAATATTAATTTTGGCGAATTTGGGAGTAATATTATTTGCAATTGAATTATTGAATTCTTTAATCAACTTTCCATTATGTTCTAATGGTGGCAACTCGCAGCAATCTGTCACTTTCAGGGTCGAGATCGATGACGCGAGCTATATTCCTTTTGAAAGTGGGCATATTGTCATCTCGGAGGTGAACCATATCCTTTGCCTTCAATTTTATTCGCTCCTTTAACCATTTGGCACTTGCTGGAGCTAGATGAGATATTCCCTGAACCAGCAAGTCCAGAAGTGTTGCATCATTTGTTGCACTCGCTGCCATCTAGAGTACATTCACGTTTACTATTCTTAGATCTGGTTCTACCGGGGTGGTTAGTGCATCTCCAATCAGGAAGTGTTCTGGTGTTAAGGGAGACAAGTCATTGGTATCAGAGGCCATGGGAGCTAAAGGTCGGGAATTAAGACCAGCCTCTATTAATGTTACACAAAAGTGTAGATTTCTTTATATCTTAACAAAGTTACCCCCAATATGCGCTTAAGATTATATTTTACTGACCTAACTGTCGCTTCCCAAAGCCCTCCAAGATGTGTGGATCGTGGGGAAATAAAATGCAACTCAATGTTGTCCTTTAATCCATTACCTTCTGTTGATGAGATTCAAATGTAACAAGATTTAGAAGCTCTTGAAGCTCACGGTTGGAACCCACAAAGTTTGTTGCATTATCTTAATAGAGCTGATAACATTTCCCTCGACGACCCATGAACCGTTTTGAGGCCCCAAGGAAACTTTATGTGGTCAGGTCACATACTAACTCTATATGAACTGCTTTTATTGTGAAACAAACAAAAACTGCTATGTAGGTTTTTGCTCTGGTGTTTCTGCGTTGACGACTAGCGTATGCTGGACAGAGTGTAAGAATGCTCACGTTGGTTGTAATATTTGCTGTGGTAGCTCATCCATGAGTTGAAGTGTAGACTTAGGGTTCACCATGAAGCATTTGGCACAGTGGTGAAATATTTGACGCGTTAAGTTACGACCCTTTAAAGGCCAAAAGACCTGTCTTGTGGCTGAAAGTAGTGCTTGTGGACCTACTTGTAGTTATTTAATACGTTCATGTTCTACAATCAAGTTCATTAGTTGATTCTTGGCAGATAAGACTATAATTGGATATTTTAATTGTATTGGCTTAAGATTTTTCATTTCTGACCCCAACTCTGATGAGTTCATCCTTATCATTGAATGGAGTCAATTTTTTGAGTTTATTCTTTGGGCTAACTAGTTTCCCTAGTCCCGCAGCTCTTCTTTGAACTCTGTTCGTTGAACATGCTTAATACAATGGTTAAGCACGTGTTGCATCTCTTGTACGGTTAAATGTCCTGTTCGTAGATGAATCGAAGATGTTTTCATGTTGCCAATAACTTAAAAACAATAAGCTGTTGTTCGCTGCAATTTGAATAATGAAGAATACCTGTCAATAAGGCTTTGATTCTTAGTGGTTATCATTGTGATTGTTAATTTAAGCATCTATGATATGCCAATTGAATTGTATAGTTCGAAAGATGGTGTAAAACATAGTTCATTCACTAACCAATGTGGCTCATGCCCCCATAATTCTGCAGTAAGTATTTGTTTGGGTGTTATACCTCTGGATATACAATCAGCAGGATTATCTTAAGACCGTACGTGTGTCCATTCATAAGTCCTTGTCAATTATTCTTGAATCTCTGATACCCGGTTAACTAATATTGTTTCCCATTGGGTGGATGGATAATTTAGCCACGCCAAAACTATGGTTGGGTCAGACCATAAAGTGCATTCGCTAGAGTTGAAATTAAGATAAGCAAATATATCTTGAACGAGTTGTGCCAGCAACAACCCTGCGCAGAGTTCAAGCCTGGGCAGTGTCACGTTCTTCAATGGTGCGACCCATTATTAAGAAAAAAATACTTACGCTGGAGTACCCTGCATCATTTGTGCATTTGATGTAGATGCAAGCACCATAGACGACTTCTGAAGCATCACAAAATCCATGCATTCGAATGTCAGATATCTGTTTACCAAATAGGGCTCTTCTTGGCATAAGAAGATTATTGAGGTGAGTCAACTCCTCCTTGTAATTAATACATTCTGTGAGATGAGTTGTGGGTAAGGGGTCATCCTATCTTAAGTTGCCACACAGTTGTTGCACGAAAACCTTTGCCTTGAATACCAATAGCTCAATAATTTATAGAGGGTCAAAGATGTATGCTGTGTCTGAAAGTACAGTGTGTTTTGAACACTTGTACACATGGCTGTCTTGTGCTATTGAATAGTGAAAATAATTTAAAGTATTACACAATATTGCTAAAAAGGGTGTTGAAGTAGTGCCATATGTAGCTGTTGTAAGACGGAATAAATGGAAAAATTTTCCAGGGTTATCTCTCTAGAGTCTAGAGGGTCTTTTGTAGATGAGTATCTGTCTACACATACATTTTAGCAATGTTAGCAGTCCTGACAATTTTTTGTAATTTGAACCTTTATTGAAAACAGTTCTTGTATTGTTGGGCTGACCATTAGTGTATCCTTAAGAGAAAGACCCGTTGAAGACTTTGCAGATACATCAAACACAACGCGAAGTTTTGTCGTACTGCCACTCTCATTCATTACATCGGGATGTGGTGAATAATACTCATTTCCTGAAGGTGAGTCAATTTCTTGTTTGTAACTATCTGCATGGGATGTAAGTTTTCATACTTATTCGTGCAGCTTGTATAAGTGTATCTAAGTGCGGGTTGTTTTGAAAGCCTCCTCTCTAACTGGTGGAATCGTTATACTGCATTGTTAATAGAATCATCTATTTGATTGATGTTTTCCTTTGTTGGCAATTTTACTACTAAACGCCCATCCGAGTTTCTCCTGACGTTCTTAGAATGATCCTCACAAGCTAACTCCTCACTAGAGTGACATGGTGTGGTAGAACAATCCTCTAACTGCCAGAAATGTTGTAAATGCTTGTCAAGGTTATCTGCCCTGGTGAAATTACAAAATGTGTTAGAATTACCTTGTGTCACTGAAGTCGATTATTGTTCTGAAGATGCTCTCAGATCAGTCTTGCCTGACGCCTGACACTATCCAAACCAAAATTGTTATATGCAAAATGATGTATCTCTTGAATTTATAAGTTGACCAACGTGCAGAAGTTCAAAGAATATATCTTCTATTAACAAAATATCTATCTTACCAGGTATGGTGAAGTTTGGATCTGTAAGGTTAACTGTGGTTGAAATGGACCAATGTGGCGTGTCTATGTTAAAGAAAGGTAAATCTTGAGTGATTATGGACAGCACTAGAAAGTCTAAACTAGCTCTGTATTCATTGATTCGAGACTATATCTCTCACTGAACAATGTGTGACGTTTTAGTTGTTGACTGCGATATGCCCAAGCCTGAATATAAATCTCTAATTCATCGTAAAACAAGCCTTGTCACAAGATCTTCTGTGATACAATTTGATTGGGAACCTGGATCTAGTAATACTTTGCATATGTGCGAATCACCATTGACATCTAATACGTCAATCAACGCTGTCGATAACATTACTCTGACTGGCCTAATATGTAATATGAGTGCACTGGTACTTGTCCTTGTAGCAAAGTTGACTGTGTGTTGACTTCCTTAAAGTGAAGTAGTAGGGTTTTTTGTTTGTTTGTTTTTTCCAAATCCTACAGGTACTCGAAATGGATTGTTCAACCCGATGCCCATCAGCATTTAGACAGGTAAAACAGAAAACAGAGACCTAATCGCTTGGCTTACTGTGTCCTCTCGGGAATAGCTTGTTGAATGTTCCATAGTTATATATTTGATAAAGTTGGTCACAATTCACATATTAAATCATTTGGTGGTACTTGTGCCCCTTTTTTAATAAGCATGGTTTTAAAATGCTGACTAATCTTTACATTAATAATTGATTGTGAAGGGTTTGTTCGTGTAGCACTGGTTGAATTCAACAACTTCTAATATCCAACATCTGTATTGTATGTAAACTCCATAAGTTATTGATGGTCGGTAGTATGTTCCCTAATATTGTGGTTTCCCATTCATGGTGTGTCCCACGTTTCCATATGTTGGTTCAAAGCTGTCGAAGATGTTTATTTGTTGTGTCTAAGAGTGTCCTTAGAAAGTGAGCTGCTTCTCCTACTACCCTCGGCATCTCAAAGCCTACACGTATTTTCAAATTGCTCTTTCAATCAAGTCCACGCTATCTCATAACAATTGTTATCTGAACTTTCTAAAGATTGAATAAGTTTGCTGCACCACTCTTTACTACTTTCAAGTAATGAAGTTTCTGAATGTTTGCTATACCACTAATGGTACAATGTATAAGGGAGGGAAGTGTGTCATGAAATCCCAACCATTCGTTGTAATCTCCATGAAATGTTATTAAGTTAAGTGGTGGTAGCCTGGCGAGTTGTGTGGCCAGTATGAGGGAGTCTTGTTTGATAATGAGCCAGATGTGCGATCTTGAATGAATGTTTCTACTGACTCAGATATATAAAAATATGTGTTTTCAAACGTCTACCTTTCCTGCATATGTGATACTGAATCGTCTAATGATTCAATTCGTAGCTGTACATTTTCAAACTCTGACCAACATTATTCAAATTTTGACAGTTTTAATTTCAAGTGATTTTGACTGATCACTATCGAGACTCTCAAAATACGTTTTGAACCTAGTTACATGTGCCTTTATTTTACCTCTTTTTAAAATAAGTTTTCTGATCGCCTTATACATTTTGTGTACACCAAAAATGAATGAATAATTTATTATTAACAAATTAATTGTACTTGTCTTAAGGGCCCCCCACGCACACACCAACTTGTTGGTACAACTGGCCAATAAGCTGATAAATTGTATAGTGTGTAGGCTTGTTGTCCGAATTTTTTTTTTCCAAGTTGGTCGGTTGGTTGGTACAGTGCACTGCGATGTGCCGTCTGGTTCGAGCAGTAACATATACCTAAGTTAGGTGCTATCCGGGGGCTGAGACGGGCTCTTAACTTTGCAATTAAGGACGTGTTATTATATTTTCTCTCTTAGTTCCATATTTTTTCTCGATTTGTTAAAATCTTAACCAGACGATTATAGATCAGACTTACGTTGGATACGTCCTAAATTTAATAAGGTTTAGGTTTTAATAAATAAATCAAGTTATAGTAGGATTTTTGAAATAAAAAAAACTTTTAGAAAATACCAACATATATTTTGTGCTTGACTTTGATAACATTTTAGTGTATTTGTAGCGTTGTTTTATTGGTATTGATAATAACTAACAAAAGCGACAGCTATAGATCACATGACTTGTGTGACTATAGTAGCTCCATGACTTCTTTGGTGCTGACCGACAGCTCACAGCTTACAACTGACGGCTTTGAAAAGATACCAGAAAGAATTATGTATCCCCACGCCAAACTATATGATCTGCAAAAACACGTGTTTAGCAGCTGTCACTTCTGGCAGTCAAAATTTAGGTACATACCTAAATGTTGACTGTCGGAAGTCAGCTGTGAGTTGTCAGTCAGCACCAAAGAAGCCACGGGGCTACTGTACGTGAAAGTAGATTTAGGAACTTTTCTAGCTGTCAGATATGAATGACTGACTATTCCCATAAAAAATGAACTGTAATTAATGTTCACAAATGTTCCGGAATACCCAGACTTATGTTGCTACCAGTTCTTGGGGGGCTTTGCTCCCTAAATCTTCTTACAAGTGCAACCTCCCCCACCGCCATATAATTTATAAGCGACTATAGCATTGGCCCTTAAGAATATCTTAGACCCAAAATAATACAGAATGATTTGAAATAAATTCCTTAGCCGTATTTAAAATGAAACTTATGACTTCATGCCTTTTAGATATTTAGAAAAATAACTAAAATAAAGTGTTTTGAAAGTATTTTTGTTGATAAATAAATTTGTTGAAAATCTCTTGAATATAGCTATGATAGTGAAAATTTGATGGTGTGTTCGTCTTTTTAAAATAGCCTATTATTTAACCATTCTTATAAACAATAATATTACACCATGACTCATTTTTACCTTATATTTTACTTTCTCGCTATCTTATAATTAGATAAAGTATTGTGACCGTCGAGAAAAATTGAACTCAAGCTTTTGGTGAATTTCGACGTCTCATGAACCCCCGTATCCGAAAAAGTGGTTTTTGAATTTCCGTTTGTCTGTCCGTCTGTGTGTCTCTGTACCTTGGAGTAGAGCCTAAACTATTTTACCGATTGGGATAAAACTTGGTATCTAGGGTTTCCATAGGGTTTTCCCGAGGAGTTTTTGTAATTGGATATTTAACCCTAAACTTAAGGGTAGTTTACTGAAGAGTGAAAAGTGAAAAAAATCGATTTGCTCAAAATTGGCTCAAACGATTGTGATTAAATTGTATTTCTAAGCATTGATTAATATTACAAAGAAAATGGCTACTCTGATTTTTTTCGGCAAAGTGACTTTAAGGGTTCTGGCCTGATGCGTAAATTCTCATTTTTTTATCACATTTCCGAAACTATTTGAAAAATGAAATTACTTATCATTGCAAATATGTAGGTCTATTTATAATACAACTATTTTATTTGAAACATATTTTTATAAAACAAATCATTTTCAAGCTAAATGCAAATATATATATATAACCTATATTCCCTTTACGAACACGTATTGCGACCGTAAAAAAATCTAGCCCGAGATGTCGATGGATGTCGACGTCTCATGACCCC
>CABFVX010001908.1:119136-136431 GCA_902151425.1 Timema shepardi | reverse complement strand
AGAGAGAGAGAGAGAGAAACAATAATAATCAAAAGTATAATAGAGAAACGTTGGGTGATCACGGGAGCTTGGATAAGTTATTAATTCAAGCGTGGCCCAAAAGATTGCCGCCCTCGGTCACTGAAGCGGGTATCGTGGAATTTGACACAAACCTTTTCTCTACATTTAAAAAGATTATGTTCAAATATCACCATGACTAAGAAAATTATTAAAGAACTGTTTTGATTACCATGTGTGGAAAATTTAAACTCTACTGAAACAATATATTTACTTTCTCTAGACACTTCAGAGAGAAAGTACTGTGTTTGTAAAAAAAAAAAAAATTGAACTTGAGTTTTTGATAAATGTCAATGATCCCCTTGATACCAGAAAAGTTATCTTTGCAATGCCGTATACCTGTCTTTCCGTCTGTCTCTACCTAGGGCTAGAGCCGAAATTATTTTACCAATCTTTTAAAATGAATTTTTTTCTGATTCTTATGCGTTTAGGTGCACAAATATCTTTTCTCAATTTTTCTTAGTTCTTAAAGCCTCAGGGTAAGTAACATGGTATATTAATGGTATATTATTTCATTTGTGACCTTTGGTATAATGTTTCTACAATAATATATAGACCTAATATTTATTTTCACAAATCCTACGAGTTTTTTTTTAATTAATGTCTATTTTAAGATAAAAGAAGGAGAAAGTATGTGCGGTTAACCGTACAAATTATTTTTTACTTCTTCCCCGCAAAAATATTTTTATTTTAAATTCTGCAAAGACAAGGACCTTAACTGACACTCTTCCTACTTTTACCTTGTTTGATGGTTCGAGTCAGTGGTACTTAAAAGTAATAATACACATAATTACCACAAGGAAATAATAAGCATATGTTGAATGAATGAATGAATGTGCATCTCACCTTTGAGAGCAACAAGGGCCCAAGGTGCGTCCGCCAGGTCCACGTTCCTCTTGTCTCTGCGACCTAGCCGGGGCCCGAACCACATGCCGCCCTTATCTCCGCTGCTGTCTCTCTTGTCCATGCCGGTACCGCTCCTCACCGAGGGGGAGAAGAGGATGTAGCCTCCTCCGCGTCCCACCCGCGGGAAGGGGATCAGGCCTTGTCGCTTCACCTCTTGTAGCTCTGCGGACAAGGAACAAAGCTTATTCATCTTGTAAGATTGGGCCATATTTATTGTATTTGTACTTGTTGAATATCCAGCGCAGATATCACTTCCACGTGTGAGTCAGTTTCTTGAACACCTGTGTTTAATAATGGCTCCTCCCTCTTTTTGTTCTTGGCAGTTAGTCCGTCCTTGACCCTTGGCGGATGAATAAAAAAAAGATAGTTATATAGGGTCAACACTGCTGAAAACAGTCTACAAGAAAGAAGTAGACAAATAACCACGTGGCTTTAATCTGTTGATTGAAAATTGCGAGGCTGGAAAGAAGTGAATTCATGTTTGCTGAAATGTTAAAAGATTTCAGAAGTGCTATAAGCTCTTGGTTGGCAAAATGTTAAAGTTGCAAGATGTGTTTACTTGATCGATAATTTTTAAAGTGCGTAGACAAGTGTTTGGACGAAAACTATTAGTCTACATATAAAATTCAAAATGTCTTTTGGGAAAGATAAAATATGTTAAATTATATTCATTACATTAGGTCATCAATCTTTCGATTGGTTTGCAGCAGATCTCCACTTTAACCAATCCTGGGCCAAAATTCTAATATCTTTTGTACCTTCTTCTGCCAACGTCGTTTGCTATATAATTCATGTACCTCAGTCGTGGTCTCCATCTTGAATTTATCCCTTCCACATCTTCTTTAATTATTATCTTCTAATCTTCTTCAAACAATTGTATCTTGCCTTACATTTTAACTATTTTTTTTGCTGGATACCTTTCCAAAGATTTCTTTCTTCATTTGCTTTTATTAACACTTCTGTTTTTTTTTTTACCACCGCTATCGCATATATAACTTTGTCAAAATTTTACAGCACTACCCCGTTGCCTCAGCGATCTTCAGGTCACTCGTCAAGTACCTCCAAAATACACTAGGGTAAAATGTATTTAAAACTTGCAAAAAAAAAGTATGAGAATACATTAATTAATATTCGGATACAAAATATATAAAACATATGACTAGTATGATAATCTTGGAGAAGTTTCAAAGAAAAATATTTTCGCATTAGGTCAGAATGAGACTAATTTGTAGTAAAATAAGTGGTCGTTACTAAATTATGTTTGCATAACCTCCTCGTACCTCTAAAGGTACGCCTATCACAAGTTGGATACCACTGGCGGAGAGTCACCAATGGTCAAAGGACTTGAGTAAACTGAGTCCCCGGAATGAACTGTTGATCTTTCTGAGAGCGGTAAATCGGGGCCCAGCCATCTAGCGTAGTTTAAATACATCAGAGTCCAAACTTTAGTTGGATTTTGGTAGAAATAAACTACTAGAAAATACATATATGTTTTTTACGGGGCCATTGATAAGGTTCTACTCTATGCCCAACGATTTATAATTTGCTGTTATTTTATAGCTATGGATGATATCTATATAGAGAGGGATAGCTGCCGTTAATATTATCTGATGTATTAATAAGTGAAAGTAGATCTAGTAATTTTTATATTTTTCAGATAAGGTCTTGCTTGAGAAAAATTGGACTGTACCAATTCTTCTTTGTCATCTGGTAGTCAGTTAACCCAAACATTAGAGGAAAAAGGGTTGAAGCTACCAACTCCATGGTAGGCGATAGCACTCGATCGTCTCAAACGTGATGTATCGCTAGTTTCCAGACATGTGAGGGTTTCAAACAGTCGTATTAAAACAAGTGGTTTTTTTTTACCTGGTGATTCCAGAGACCAAGAGAGGCCGGGGCCTGAACGCCCGACCCTTGGGAAAGGAATAAGTCCAGCAGGTGAGCGTTTGCTCTTCAACCCGATGTTACCATTGCTTTCCTCACCTGTTGAGAAACAAATGTATAGTCATTATTAACATTATAATTTACTCTAAAATTAGTAAGAGTAGACATGTGTGAAAAAAAAAGGTAGGAGTTAGTAGGGCTTAGTTCCTCCCTTCCCCTACCTGGGTGAATAGATGGTTAGATCGTTGAATGTATATATACTGTAGATATACATTCAACGGTTAGATCTCTCAAAAATGGGGGGTGGGGTGGAGGGGTTTGGGGTGTTCATAGGGTGGCTGGTGGTGTCCACATATACGTATAAAGACCTAAATTATTGTTTTTTAAAATTTTACTAATTTTTTTCTACCGGTATGCCACTAGCTAAATAATTTAATATTCACCTATAAGACCTATTCAGTAAAATCTCCTATAATACTATGATAACAATAAATTATATTATATTTTAATTATATAATAGTTAATAATATAGTGTTACCGCCCTCACATTACCCCCTCTCTCCATGTACCTGACTGATATTAAAAACTCAATCTCCCCGTCATGGGCAATCCGGTTTGTTTAAAACTTGTCACCTTAAACCGCATGACTCCCAATGAGGCTCCCTTTAAATATGGATATAATTGATGGTACGGATTTTAAAAGGGCATTAACTATATTTTGCTATCCACTTAAGTGGCTGACAGGTCTAAGGCGTCACTCTCGTGTTGAACTGGCCTGTTTATGTTGGGGAAATCCAACTTCAAATCCCGGTCGGGTCTACTGAGAGTTGTTTTCCCTAAATGGTTTCCCACTCTCCTCCCATACAAATATGGGTAAATTACCTCTAAAATGCTTCCTTACTCATCCCTATCTAAAATAGAGTAATTATCATACATGCGTATAACCTGAACAGGTAGTAAGATGCGGCTACGCCCCTAAACCCCTCCAGTGAGTTTTTTTTTTCAAGTGGATGTAAACTAATGTAATTCCAGAGCAATTTTTTGATAGGTCTTACCGTTTAGCCATAAGGGACCTCCAAAGAAAGGTTAGCACCGACTTTAAAGTTGCTTCGCCATTTTGAACTTTTTCAGGGGTTAAAAATAAAAGTTTTTAACGTTTTGGAATTTTCCAGTCAGTTACAGGCTAGAAGCTATAAGTTTACTAAGTTTCATGTATCTTCCTATTAGCAGCAAACCAGTCTAACAGACGTGTTAAACCATGCTACAACCGATGAAGTTTGTCACTGATTAACTAAATAAATTGATGTTTTTTTGAAATTTATGTTAATTAAATAAACATGTTTTATTTAATCAACATTTCTAAAATGCTTAGAAGTAAATTCTGGCAACAATACATATCCTAATGGCTAGAGACAATTATTTCTAACTCATTTTGACATGTTGACGTTGGTATCCAAACTGTGCGTAGGCTAGTTAGATAATTTCATATACAGTATTCTATCCCTTTCACTATATAATTATATAACTACATTTCATAGAACTCATTTATCTATATTGTTAAATAACATGAACATATTATAAAAACATGACTATGGCATTAAGTAAGAACTCGAAATTTTCCCTGCCACACTTGCAAATTATGTCAACAAGGTATTCAACTCGTAAGCTAATTCCATCCAGTCCACCTCACAACAACCTATCTCTTTTAGGTCCATTCTAATGTTATGACCCGCCTCGGTGGCGTAGTTGGCTAACGCGTTTCTCGTGTTGAAGCTCGACTGCTGAGGACGGGGAGATCGAGGTTCGAATCTCGGTCGGGTGAACTGGGGGGGGGGTTTCCTAAATGATTTTCCACTCTCCCTCCACGCAAATGCGGGTTCACTTCCTCTAATTTAATCTTCCAAAGTCCTAATCCATTAGAGCAATTAGTACTTAAAGCGTATAACCCGAACGGGTAGTAAGACGCGGTGCTAAGTATCATCATTATCATTATCTAATGTTATCCTTCCATCTGCGTCTAGGTATTCTCAATGAGTTTGCCAGTCAATATCTTGAATGTGGTTCTAATTTCTTACACTCGAGCTGGATTCCTGCTCACAGTAACCCGCGAGATTTGATTACCATAACAATGTATGATGAAGAGTACACGGTATGTAACTCATCATTAAGTAACATCCTTAACTTTCCATTATATTAATCCCTTTTTTGACAAAATATTTTTCCAAATACTTTGATTTCGATTACCCAAAAATTTTGTTCTCGTCATGTTAAGAGGTAACGTTTCATATCTATAAAGAACAACTGGTAAAGTAAAGCTATTGTTGAGTATATACAAAGTTTTAAATTTCTTGATAACAGTCAAGTTGACAAACTTAGTGGCCGAGTAATATAATGCATATTCAGACTGTATTATTTTCCTAATTTACACTCTAATATTGTTATCGCTTAGATTCTAAGTTTCTGAACTCTTTAACCCTACCAAATTGTAGTAATCTCTAAATTGTCGTCCCAATTTGTGTTCTCAAAAAGAATCTACTATCCCTTATCACTCGACAGGGAATGCAGGTGGTGTCATGTTCGTTTGAAGTTTCTACTTTATTACATTATTCTGTAGTCAAAGTTGCTCCCCAAGTGGCCACTTCTTTGCAAGGAACTTTGAATTCTCACCTCGTGGTTACATCTACCTTTTCAAAGGGTAACGCAATATTGCTGCCATCCCTTCACCAGAACTAACCCCTTATCCCCTATCCCCTTAGTTCGCATCTAATTAAGGTTAGCTATAAATTCCTTAGCTCAGTTATTAGGGTTGTTCTCTGCTGAACTAAACATCCAGGGTTCGCTTCCTGGCGTGGCCGAAAGCTTTGTCGTTGGTGAAATGGGCCTTCCGTCACCTTTTAAGTTTATTTATTAATTAAAATCTTATGTTTATAAGAAGCCCACTTTAGACCATCAACATTTATTTAAAATCACTCAAATTTGTAATTATAGAAACATGTCTTAGTTGATTTATTAATTATAAAGTTTATTTAAAATTTTATGAAATGCTTTTAAAAATACTTTCTTTTGGATAAATTACTGTTCAATTTATCTTTAAATCATTAATCAAACGGACTAAAATACAAATACAATATTTTTTTTAATTATTTACCCGCTACTATGAGCTTTACTTTCAAAATAACGGGCTTCCTATGGAAATTAGACTGTATATAGGTGGGCTGATAATCCGCTCCACCTAAAACTAACCTATCACAAAACAGAAACTACAACTAGGAATAGCCTGAGTGTTAGTTGCTAAAGTTATTAAAACCATTCTAATATATTCATATATCAAGTCGTGTTGTCTTTATGTGTTACTTTTTATATTATATTTTATTTATTTATCACCGCGTCTTACTGACCTTTCGGGTTATACACTTAAGTACTAATTACGCTAATAGGCTAGGAATTGGGAAGGTTGAATTTAGAGGAAGTGAACTCACATTCGCATGGAGGGAGAGTGGAAAAATACACAGGAAAAACCACTCCTAGTTCATCCGACCGAGATTTGAACCTTGATCTCCCCGTTCTTATTAGTCTAGCTCAACATGAAACTATGACGTTAGCTAACTACACCAACGAGGCGAGTAATGGATATTATCAATACCTATAAAATCACACAAATAATATAATAGGATGTTATCAATGTTGGTCGCAAGCAAATATGTTTGAATTTTCTCTACTGTTCTTCCAAACGAAATCAGGGTATACCTGTAAAGGTTATACGCATATATGCTAATTACTATAATGAGTTAAGGATGGAGAAGGTTGAATTTAGAGGAGGTGTACCCACATTCACGTGGAGGGAGAGTGTAAAACCATTATGGTAAAGCAACTTTCAGTACACACGACCGTAACTCGAACCCCGATATCCCTTTCATCGGCAGTCTAGTCTGTTGTGAGAGTGACGTCTTAGACCATGCGACCAAAGAAGCAGGTAAAGGCTAGTAATAGTTAACTGTGAGGATCGGTCTGGTATATGTTCTAGAGTTAAGTTAAAATAATATTTGTAAAAAGGGCTGTATTTGACAGTTACAAAAGTTACTAAAAGTATTTTAATATATTCGTAAGTTAAATCTTGATATATTAATATGTTATTTTTACTTTCTCTTGGCATCTAAAAGAGAAAGTATTGTGATCGTAAAAAAATTCGAATTCGAGAATTTAATAAATGTCGACGTTTCATGACCCCTTGAAACCAAAGTTGGTTTTCTCGATGCCATTTCTCTGTATCTTCGGCTAGACCCGAAACTATTTAACCGATTGGGCTATGACTTGATATCTGGGGTTTTCATAAGGTTCTCCCTAGGGTTTTTTGGAATTAGATGTCCAACTATAAATTTAGGGGTAGTTAGTGAATGGCAAACAGAGAAAATATCGATTTTCTCGAAATTTGCTCTAACGATTTTGATTAAATGTTATATCTATACCCTATTTATTACTATAAACCAGATGGAAATTCTAATTTTCCTATGAAAATGACTTTGAGGGTACTTTACATGCGATAAATGTTCCAATTTTTATAATCTCTCCAAAAATATTTGGGATACGAAATATTTTCTCACTGTAAAGTGGTAATACTATGAAAGATACAAATATTGTATTTGAAATATATTTTTATAAAACAAATAGTTTCTGAGATATAAGCAAATATGTGTACTTTTTAATTCAGGTGTTTGCAAGTTAAATTAGATTTTTATGTTTTTTTGGTATGCAAAGACATATCTCTTTACTCAATTTTTTTGCAACGGTATTTTTAGTTTCTAGTTCCATAGCGTAAGTAACGGTGATTATTATTTCATTTATGATATTTAATGTAGTGTATCTACAACTATGTATAAACCTATTATTTAAGTCTTTGCGTTGTGACTAAATACGATGTTGACTAAATCTTGTATTGTTAGTCCACGCTAACTTTGGCTTTCTCTAACATTCTAAAAATCGCTTAAAACAATTAGTTATTAATCCTCCTCGATTATATATAAGGACAAGAAAGGTTGAATTTAAGGAAGTGTAACCGCATTTGAGTGAAGGGAGAGTAGAAAATGATTTAGGAAAAACCTACTCTCAATACACCCGACCGAGATTCGAACCCCAATTTTAACGTCATCGACAGTCGGTCAACTAATAGAGTGATGTCTTAGACCACCCGAAGTGGGCTATCAGAAGTTAATGGCACTAATGGAGTAAGAAAGAGCAGGGTAGAATCGAGAGTAAATTAATTGGCGTGGAGGTAGAGTGAGAACACATTAAGGAAAAACAATCCTAAATGCACCTTGACAGGATTTAAGTCCCGACCACTCCATACATGACAAATCAGATTATACGAGTTCGACATTTAGTCGGCATGTCCACCGATGATGGAGTGCTTCTAATTGTGTAATACGGTTTTCAGTAATCATTGTTTTGTTACTTGTAGAATATTATACGCCAATATTCTGTTGTCTGATTCTTCCTATCACTAACAGCCCTAAATGTATAAGTAATTAAAACTATTAAAACTTAATCCTGATATCCCTAGCCCCATAGCGGTCTTTAAAATAAAATTTCCAGTTTGTGGTCTTCGTACAGTGCTTGGAAAGATTGCGTTCATTTGAACTACCTCTTTTTCTGGCAAAATTTGAAGGAACGCGTTCAAATTTAAACAAATGACATATATTAGAACTAAGTTGGTTTTGTACAAGAACTAGAAACGTTTTTTTTAACGTTTATTTTAAGTTATTTTGCACATAATCTGTTTCAAATCGTAACCTTAATTATTGTAAAACATTTTACATTTCCTAGAATGCATTCGAGACGGTATACAAGTTGTCAATGACAACGAAATGTTGCGTTAACAGTGTTGTTGAAGCATCTTATGTGATTTTTATATTTTTATTAATCTAAATTATAATTTGGTAGTCAATAATGTTAAATATAATAATTAAAATTTGATTTATTGTGATACATGATAAATGCACCTAAAACATTTTTTTGCATTAAATGGATAAACAAAACATGTTGTGGAATGCCAGGCCTCAACCGTGGTTTGGATTCCACGTTAAACAATACGTCCTCCAGTTCATCTCACAATCACCCTACCATTACACATTAGCGTAAGTGCGTATAACCCGAACGTGTAGTAAGACTCAGTGATAATGATGATAATAATAATAATAATAATAATAATGCTTCACTAGATAAGAATAGTTTTATTTTATACACTTAAAACTGATGAGATTTCTAAGTGATAAAGTTCAATTTGACAACAAGCTTTTCAAATGAGGAGGAAAAGCTGTGTTCGAATTCCGCGATGCCCATGACAGATATTCAAAAATTGTTTGGATTACTACGTATAAAAAATTAAACTAAATGTTTCTACTGAAGCAATATTGTATTTATTTGGGTCTTAAAGTTGTTTGCTATAATTACTGTAGAAATACTAATTCTAATTGATGGGGTCCGCTTACCGGAGTATTGAGATGTGTTGACGACTTTAAGATTATTATTATTATTATTATTATTTTTATTATTATTATTATTATTATCATCATCATCCCCACGTCCTACTACCCATTTGGGTTATAGGCAATTACGCTAATGTGTAATGGTAGGGTGATTGTGAGATGAAATGGAGGACCTACAGTTTACCGTGGAATCCGGACCATGGTGGAGGCCTGGCATTCCCCACATTCACAAGTTGTGATTAATACACGTCTTGTCAGAGGTGCGGGAAGGGTTTGGCAATCAGATAAATCTGTGCCAGATCTGAGTAATGAACCCCGGCCCTCCATCACAGAGGTCAGACACCTTACCCCTAGACCAGCAGGTCACCCTTACTGAAGCAATATATATTTTTATTTTGTCAAAGAGTATATTTTGTCATAAGACCTTCGAAAATACTTATTTTAACTCAGGTTTCCGTCTACCCGACTTCAAGACCCCTGGACAAGTAAGTACTCACCATTCCCTCCCCGTGCTGTAACAGAAAGCAGGACGAAACATACGACGGCGTGGTAAGACATGAATCTGTTCATTCTCCGTTGTCGAGGAATGCGATGGTTGCTCTCGAAGCTAGATTTAACGTCCACCAGGAGACCAGGAAAGGGGTGTCTTCGTTATATATCCCTCCGAGTTGACTCTTGGTTCGAAAGGGAGAGGGATCAACTTGAGCCTGCGTCCCAGCCCACCGGTGATGACGCCCCTGCCCCCCTTTCCCTTCCTCATCCTCCGCTCTTACCCTCCACTCCTTTCCCTACTTACTCCTACCATTCGCTAATTTTTTCACCCGACCTTCTCACCCCTCAACCCTCAACCCATACCTATGTCTTCATTTTCATTCTTTCATCAACCTCTGTGCATCCTAACATCAACCCCAATTACTTTGTGTTTAACGCCTACAGATGACGCAAGTTCGGGTGAGATCTATTCGTAAGTGGAACGTTGCTGCTGCGAGCTAATTTGAATTTTATTTAAGTTTTACAAGGATGCATTACAGGATGGAGTCATGGTTTCTAGACCACGTAGGGTTTAATGTTTTGATATATTTACTTGACGGATTTAGATAAAAGTAAAGTTTGTTCTATTAAGTTGTCTTCGTTGGAACAAGCCAAAGAGTAAAATAATAGTTGTTATAAACTCTTTACAATTTAAATGAATGCAATAGCATTTTATTAAGGAACTATGTCACGCAGGGGAAATGGTTTACTATATATCTTCTGTGCCCAAGTATATATTGTCTCTGAAAGTATTAGCCTTTTGAGATATATTATAAAGTATGTTTAAATCCTCCTATCCATCCCCAACCGGTAGTCATACATAATACAGATATAGAAGAGACTGAGTTGACTCTAAGACACATACCTGAATATATAGGTTGTATTTAAATTGGTCCTATTTCTCAGATATTTATAGTCTCCTCATTGGAATCAGTCTTCAAAAGGTACGCCTCCTACTTGAAATCACCCAGCAATATTTCTTATTAAGATGATAGATATGACACCTAAAATTCACAAATAGAATCATCCAAATAATTTAGAATTTTCTGCCATGACCACAAGAAAACCAACACAAACATATTTTTTGCTGTGAACAATAATAACATTTTACTATATTATTAGTACTAATAATATAATATCAAAAGTGACAACTGCAGATCACATGAATGGACATATTATGAATACGTGAAAGTGGATAAAGTAACATTTTCTGCCAAATATGTCCATACATAATAAATTTGGTGTAAAGAGTTTACATACTTTCTCATATATTCGACTGTAGTTTGTGACCATTTTCAAAATTTGGCTACCAGTAAGCTATCTTAAATCAATTTTTCTCATTTATTTTTATAATCATGTGAAACACTTTTCATATATAAATTTTGAACAAATGGTTTTGACAATTTTTAAAAAATTCGAGTTTTCTATATTTAATCACTAAACTACATTATTGTTTTATAATGCAAAACATTCCCAAATTAAAGCCATTTAAAATCTATAATTTATTTTCAAAAACGAGTATAAAGTATCAAGGATCTATGAAAAACAAGTATAGAATAATTTAACAAGCTATTGTTAAAACCACTAAACAAAATCAGGTGTCAATAAACTACCATTAATCTTAGGACTATAATCAGATTAATTTGTTTAGATTCATGGCTATGTAAGAATTTAATTATAAAGTTTGAACAAAATCCATAAGACCGTTTCGGATTCAACTCGTATAAAAAGAGAGGGATAAATAATTTTAAATGACCAAACTTTTTGGGTTCAGGGGTACGTAAATAATCAAGATCTATCATAACCTCTGGATAGACAATATTAACGATTACAATACTTATTTGAGAAAGTAAAAAAATACTACATTTATTTAGAGAAGGATGGTTTTATTCCCGCCCTTACTTTAGTTTTTAAATTGTGACAGTTTGTTTATAACGTCATTGTAAATGAAATAATTTTACCTTTCCATATACGTCTTGAGTCTTATTAATTTTATAGAACTCCACATTTAAGGTTTTAATGCTACCTTTTTAGTCATTTATCTTGTAAAACATATTTTAAAATAAACTACTACAGGAGGTGACTTCTGAAAGCCTGCCTTTCAACTTTCCAGTAGGGGGGTTCCTTAACTTTTTTTAAAAATTATTAATATGTTCCACACAATGGTATTAATGGAATAATATAAGGGGTGGGTTCAGTAAGGTTATTAAGGGGAAATTTGCTTGCATTAAAAAAAGCGGCCACCTTGGTTAGCGAGAATGTATCTATCGCTATCAGGCCACACGGATTAAAATACAATGGTGCATAACTTTTTCTGGAACTACTTCTTTATTCTGTCTAAGTGAATACTCCCTTCCACCCTTCACCTACAACCACCCTCTGTAATGTCAATAAGAAAGAGGAGAAAGATAACTAACGAAACTTCTCATCACAAGGTAAAGAGAAAACTTCACTGCTAGTTCTTAAATATGTTAAAATTCTATGTTGTGAGTATCTTAAAAAATTACTGGATTTATCAGAGGAAAGCTAAATCTAGAGCTCATTTTCATCAATCCTAGTTTCACAGCTCTATAAGTATACTTAGAAAGTCGTTGAAAATAAGTTAATGTCCCATTTTCACACTTATTTTCAAATATTAAAGCTCGAAATACAGGTGTTTTTTTTAAGGAAAAAGAGTCCTGCTGGAATCTTTCTACTTTATTTTTAGCGTGAGCCCTATTTTGAAATAAAGCATCGTAGAATTAAATATTGTATTAGAGCTTAATATCTGCGTGGCAATTTCGCGCTTATAGAGGCGGCCCCCTTAACTTGGATTGAAACAAAAATTAGCGATTTATGATAACACCACCATTTCAACCGGATTGAGATCTCAGTCAACAGCGACCAAATGCCATGCGAGTAGTGAGCACTTGACATCTTGAAGACTAGTTTTTAAAAAGGGTGTGGGTTACAACCTTATATTGGCTAACCTAACAAAATGAAATTATATTCTTCCATAAAATTATTATTTCCAAGAACGAGAGCATTTTATTAATATGAACAGGTGATCAAAGTTAACTCTCCATNCCATCATTAAAAAAATCTCTTTCTCTTTTTCTCTTTGATTATAACCCTTAATCACTGTTATGGTTTTTTATCTCTAGCAAAGGATTATTATGATGATATCTATCAGAGTTATATCTATATTTTTTATTGGTAGGTCAAGTGTAAATATTTAGCAAGCCAGGAAAAAAAAATGTTGGCCCTAGCAGTTGTTTTTTGTAACACTTTAACCTACGAATTTATCTTCGATCCTTACACTACAAATAAATTAAATTTACCCAACTAAATTACTATATCGTGGGTAAATATATTATTATTTGTTTTAAGCTCCAGTATTATTTCATCCTGACCTACAACCCATCCAGGCTACACGAAAGGGTAAAGTTCTCTTTACTTTTATGTGCGTGCTATATTAATATTACTCAACTGCTTATGATAGATGCTGCCAAAAAAAAAAAGGGTACAAAATAATTGTAAACAATTTGGCCCAGGATAGACACACGGGGAGAGTCTAGGTAAATCAAGCGCAACCTTAATTAGTTATAAGAATTAAATAATTATCAAACAATTTGTCATATAGTTCAAACGTAATAAAAGTTATTTTGTCACTGATAACATTGACCGTTACACCCTCATATCACTTGGCTGGGAGATTGGGATTAGAATTTACCGGCTGGATATAACTATTATTATTATTATTATTTAGCGCCACGTCTTACTACCCGTTCGGGTTATACTCTTTAAGTACTAATTACTCTAACAGATTAGGAATTGGGAAGGTTGTATTAGAGGAAGTGAACCCGCATTTGCGTGGAGGGAGAGTGGAAAACCATTTAGGAAAAACCACCCCCAGTTCACCCAACCGAGATTCGAACCTCGTTCTCCCCGTCCTCAGTGGTCGAGCTCAACACGACTAGCGCGTTAGCCAACTACGCCACCGAGGCGGGTGGATATAACTAAGGTATGGTATTCCATATTGGAATTTCACCGGGATATTCTCTTTCTCCCTCCACTCTAGTGTGGGTGCATTTCTTATATAACACCCTCCTTATTGCTACCCCATATATTTAAGTCGCTAATGACTTTTGTGTCAAACGAGCTAAAACAAAAGCTTAGATATAAAACAAATTACAGTCGTGGATGTCATTGAGTGTTTTGGAGATATTTGCCAGAAATAGCTTTATTTTGGGACCTATTCTTTCGGAATTAGCTAATAGTTAAGAATAGTTCAAATACTTTATTTTTATTTATTCTAAGTAGTCTTGGGTTGCTTATATTTACATTCATAGCCATAGTTTGTCTAAGATATTAACATAATATAGTTTACGTTAATCAGTGAATGTATATGCGGCATACGCTCTTATAAAAAGAGCTACTAATTTCATAAAAAAAAGTAGTTGGAAGCTTTAAAATAGGTCTAAAGCTGCAGATTTTCCCAAACATCACAAAACGTTTGAACTGTCAGGTAAGCCCAGGGGAAAGTGTCATAACATGAGATGACCGTTTTTTTACTATTATTATTGAATCTCTCTTGAATTCTCTTAGCACCGCGTCTTATTACCCGTTCGGGCTATATGCTTATTTACTAATTATACTAATGGTTTAAAGGATTAAAAAGGATATGTTCAAAATAAGTTTACCCGCATTTGCGTGGAAGGAGAATAGAAAACTACCTTCAGTAAACCCGACCGAGATTTTAACCTCGATCTCCCCGTCATAGGCGGTCTAGTCTAACACGAGAGTAGTGTCTTAGACTATGTAGCCACCAAAGCGGGTTATATTTTAAATTTAATTTGGGTTGTAAGCGTTAGATATTTTTAAAGATTACAACAAACTACTTTCCTAGAAATTGAGTAGCGATATAATAAAGAATAAAGCTAATACTAGAGGTTTGCGAGTAAACAATTTTTAATTTGAGTAAAGTTCGATTAACGTTTAGATGAAAACATAGAGTTTATTTTGAGTCGGGTAATATGGAGAAATGTTTTCGAATATTTTTAAAAAATCAAACAAAAGACAATTATTAGGTATTTTATTTGCTATGAAATAGATTAGAATGTTTACTAACTGAAAGCTTACAAAATTATTGGATTCTAAAAAAAAAAAAACTAATAGAATGCTAAACATTAATCAATTTTCTTGAATATCCTTGGACATTGCCTGCTTGAAGGGAAGACATACACTCACACAACAGTTTTTATAAAGGTTAAACAATCTCTAAAGTTTCAAAACCAATAAAACAAATCTTGTATTAGCATATCTTTTAATTTTTTTACTATCCTATAAAAAATTACACTATCCGTCTGAGGGAAGCCACAAAACAATTTGCATAGAAAGGTTATCTGATATCTAGAAAAGTTACTAAAGTTACTAGATCTACATCTGATATCTAGAGAAGTTATTAGATCTACTTTAATGTAGTCATACTAAAATTCATGTGATCTGCAGCTTTTTCTTTTGATATATATATTATCAATATTATGAATTGAACCCCTCTCCCTCCCTTACTACGGCCTGGTGTGTAGACTATTAGTTGCTCTGGTGGCACAGATCTTTACCCAGGGTACACCAGAGGAGATTGTCTACACGTCGTACCCGCAACGAGATGATAGTTATTATGAAGTTGTGGAGCCTGTGTGAGTTTTAACCTAACCTAAGCCTAACTATCCAAACTATGATACCCGTTGAGATCATTCCCCTTTAAGGACAAAATACACACAGTACTAGCTGGGAATCGAACCCCGGACCCGCAAGCTTGTAGCCAGGTGGACTGAACACTACACTACGGGGTCGGTTAAGGAGAAATTGGTGCATCTAATAGCAGCTTGGGTTTTTTCCATATAAACTTATTCTATTGCGCATGCGCCAGTCTCACTTGTTTTACAGCAGGTCCTTCTTATCAATGTTCTCTAAAACTGCAACCATCGTTGCTACGACGCTAAGGAGTTTTGTTGTTCTAGTAACTGACCTTTATAGAACTACGCCGTGTTTCATTCCTTATTAATACTATCAGACATCTTGTGGATAACTAGCCAGGCAGTAAGACTTCACCCAACAATAGACCTACGCTTTTAGAAAATGATGGGTAAAGGCCCCAACACAGCCTCCGCATTCGTAGTTCTGCGGTCCATAAGAAATCAATGCCACAATATCAGATTGCTTTGGCCACAGAGTTCTTATCCGTAATTCCTTATTCCGCAGAAGTTGCCCAACTTAAACTTTCTACGGACCAGTTTATATGGACTACCAATCACAGCCGAGTAAATATGTGCATGCGCTTTGAAATAAAATAACGAATGGCAGTGAGAGGATCCATCGCTATGGAAACATACAAAATGAAAATATGGCTATACGTGGAGCTATTTCAGAAACATTTTTCTAAAAATCTAAACACCCCGGGAAGAGCGGCCCCTAGGAAAATGTTTTCTGAGAAATACCAAGTTTTCAGAAATATTGGCTTTGCTTTCGTAGGGTCAACACCTTTATTATTAAAAATATTAAAAGTGCTTGTTATGTTTTAATCCAAAATACTAGTACATCCGTTTTGCATTTTAAGGTTATTGCAAACATTTACTTTAAATTTGATAGTTAAAATCGAGCGATAAATATATTTATTGTGATTGTGCTTAACCTACATTTGAGTATATACTGAAAGTTTTCTCAACAAAGTTGTTTTGGGTTTCTTTAATTCTTATCTAATGATCAGCTTACTGTTTGACGCTCGCTCCTTGCTGTAGACGATTTTCTTTCGAATTAATTGATTGGACGAAGTCTCGTACCATCTCATTGGCTTAAACGGTCACATGATTATGGATATTGAGACTAAACGCGAGTATAATTTCCTATGGACCAGGAACACGGACTACAGATATGGAGTCTGTTTCGGGCCTTTAAGAAAGAGTCTACGTTTAATAGGTACCGACCTCCAGCAACTTCCCCACGAAGAAGCACATGAGGAAATCGTCGCATGTAGTGCAGTATTTAAAGGCCTTTCCTATGAAAATTTGTTTCTAGCCTCAGAAAAACAACACTTCACACATATATTCGCTGAAAATGAGATCTTAACTGTTTAAAGAAATCTTTCAAAGTTTAAAAATTAAAATATTAGCTTTTTGATTCCAGAAAAATTTGATGATAGCCATTCACCCCCATTTTTGGGCAGAGCCATATTATGAAGTAATGAACAACTTAAATATTAATGCGGTGACCTGGCGGTCTAGGGGTAAGGTGTCAGACTTCTGTGCTGGCGGCCGAGGTTCAATCCTCGGTCCCGGCACGGATTTATCTGATTACCAAACCCTTCCTTCACCTCTGACAAGACATCTTGGGAATGTGGGGAATGCCAGACCTCCACCGTGGTTCGGATTCCACGTTAAACTGTAGGTCCTCCATT